>VYZQ01047471.1:1840-51343 GCA_013400655.1 Mystacornis crossleyi | reverse complement strand
TTCTCATTCTGAGCCTCTGACAGGATAACCTTTGCATCAACACCACTAAAACAAAACCAGCTTCCTGTGAGCTGTTTGTAGGTGACAGTGACAGTAGGCAGGTCCTGCAGACTGCAGTGTTCTCTAGTTTGGGCTGGATGGACCTTCCAATAGTTTAGTGTCTTACAATGGATAACGATTGCATTGAAATAATGTTTCTTTTAATATTAGATTTAGGAGGCAGTTTTATCATCAAAGAATTACAAGAACCACATTCTTCAAGTTGCACCCTGTTACAGCATTTCTGCAAGCAGTCTAAAATCAACTCCCTGTGATTCTTGATCTGAAAAGGAAGTTGTTGTCTTAGTGGTGTCATAACTGGGTGGTTACCACAGACTTGCTTCAAAACTAGGGCCAGTGAATGTGTGAGTTGAAGTAGCTATAAAACACAGTTCTGGAAATGTATTGTAAAAAAGGCAGGTTGATCAGTTGCAAATTACACTATAAATTTCTAGGCCTGCTTGACTAGATGTATATTGCTACTAAATAAAGTTGTGTACAGTTTTAAAAGACACTGAGCTGTAAACTTTTAATCTATAGAAATTATTTGCGTAGAAAGCAAAGCTTGATTTTATAGAAGAGGCTTAAAATTTTACAGTTAAAAAGTAGTTCTGGTACCACTAGGTCTGTAAAGCCAACTCACAGAAGTCTGTAGCGATCGTTTTGTTGGAATTGCATGAGAAATACGAGGATATTCTAGATGATCAGTAAAGGAATTTTACATTTGTCATGTTAGATCCACTTCTAATCAGCAGTTAAAGAAAAATTGGTATAGTGTGCCAGCTCTGCAGCAGCTTTTGTGTAGAATGGTTTACTGTTTGTAGGCCACATCCTTTGGGCATGTCCATAGCTCAGGTTCCACCTGTCTCTTGGCAGTCAGTGGGGTGGCCGAGATAATGGGCCCTGCAAAGTAAGCCAGGCTTTAGCTTCCATTAGCAGTGTTCTCAGACAGGAATCGTAATGTTTTTCATGTTCTTGCACCAGGGTAGATACTTAAGAGGAAGGGAAGATGTTGAAACCTTCCAGCTTGATCACACTTAAAAAATAATTGCTCAGTCATGTTGCATTCTGGTCAAACGCTTATTAGCCGTATTTCTTGCCTGTGTGGACAGGAGAGCTTTTCTTGGAATTTTCCTGGCCTAGGTTATGTCGTAAGAAGCTGCATTTCCTGGAATGCAGGCTGGCCTAACAGCTGTGCACTCACTGCTGCTCTTGGGGGAGGCTGCTGTGAGCACTAACCTCAGGCAGAGGTGCAGGCAGAACGTGGTGCTTGCAATTTTAATTTGTGAGCTGTTGGCAAGTACCAGTGTTTGTCTGGTTTTTCACTGGAAGGGATGCAGTTCACAAGTGGCCTCTACAGCAGTAGGACTTGGAGCCAGGAAACAAGAGTCAGACTTTGCCACTCAGCCAGAGAGCTGCCTCGGGATGCTGAGCCCCTGGAGTTGAGGGTGGAGCACGTGGCCCGCCACAGACTGCTCCTTTGGAAGGGCAGAAATTTCTTTCCTAGTTACTGTGCTTATTTTTCCACATCCCTGTTTTTAGTTTAGTTCTGTATAAATCTATAATAATCTGTTGAAATTCTTTTCTTGATGTTACTGTTGGTTTATTTTGTTTTGGTCTAAGCACAGGGGATAAGAGGGAGGGAAAAACAGACTCCTATCAAGCACCAGCAGAAAGAAAATACATCTACACAGCAGAGACTGTATCTATTTTAGAGATAAAATGGCAGCAAGTTTTGCCGTGACTGAGTAAGCAAAAAAGTGGAAGAAAAGCAGCTGCGGATTCTTAACTTGGATAACAGAACTGCTGGTCCATAAACACAGGAGATGAAGCAGTTGTTTGGATTGTGCCAAAATAAATTTGGAATTATTTGATTTACTCAGTTAATTTAGAAATAATCTTCAGAAAAACAGGAAGAAAGAAACAAATTTGAATAGATAAGCTGCTTCATCTTTATACAAAGTTGTCAAACGTGTATTGAAACTAACATTTCTCTTAAAACTTGGTAAAATATAAAATCATAGTTCCATTTCCATGGAACCTATTTTTGTGGAGGAGAATTTGTAATGGTGCTGGTAAATGCACTTTCTAGATGGGTAAGGTTTATCTGGTACAAACCAAAATGGCTTCAGGGCATGATTATGTCTTGGTGTAACAGATGTACTTCCATTGATTAGGATGAAATATGCACAGTGCTCCTGGAGAATATGAGTCAGCCAGTTCAGTAAGAAGTATTAAAATAAATCTTATTAGTAACTGGTTACGTACCACAGTCCTGGCAAGTCCTACTGCCAGCCCGTGAGATGTACCACATTCAGCTGTCTTGTGTTGGCTGTTTGCCTAAGAGAGTTGCTGCCAGAATAGTTCTTTTGCTTCAGCCATTTCAGGAATGTCCAGCATCTTACCTTAAATTGCTGCAAGTATTAAAAAAATACCCAACAAAACACAAAGCCTATTGAAGTTTGAACTCAAAGCGGGAGGGGTTGTTTTGTTGTATTTTATGAAGATGTTATCCCAAGACTCCAGTTTAATTGGTAGGGAATAGGAGCTGTTAACTAATGTTAGTCTTTCTGAGTAATATGTATTCTGAAAGTCCTGGAAATGAGAAGTTGATTAATTGGTTTCTCATAGGTTCCAAGTGTAGGACCCAGAAAAATGCTTTAGTGTCACGTTTCAGAAAAGCTGTCCACAGCTTTAAAAGTGTAAATGGAGTTCATGCTCCTTATAATTAGGAATCATGAAATACTGTTTGAAGAAGCTCCAGTATATTCCCCCAGCTTGTTCAATTAATGTGGGTTTCTTACAGGATGTGCTGATTTTTTTTCATCCATTGTGCTACCGAAAGTTCGGCAATGTTGATTTAGTAATGTGTACTGAGCCTGTTCCTTACCTTCCTATAGTCCCAGCCAGCCCACGTAATTAAAATGAGCTGCTCCCTCTCTCAAATCCTCAAGTTCTCTTTAAGTAAAACAAGTCAGGATCCAAAAACAAAACAAAAAGTGGTTTTATTTTGACATTACCGATGTGGTAAGTCCTTCAGTATATAACCTTCAGGGGGTTTTCAATTGGAAACTGCAGTAGTGGGTGAAAAATCAGCATTTTGTAGGTGTGCAACATTGTCTCTTCTTCCCTACATACCTGTACTGTGGTTACAGGAGAATGTGGTGTATCCAAAAAAGTGAAAGATGATGCAGTTCTTGTCCTGTATGCACAGAAGACACAGGGCCTCGTGATCTTGAACATAAAAATCTGAGACTACCCTATATCTCTTCCAGTACCTTTAGGGCAGTAATTTGCTCAGTCTCTTTGAGTCATTTTTTTCTTACAAGAATAGGACAGGTAAGTCCCCCTTAAAGGGACTCAAACATGTTTGTCTATGTGTTAACAAACAGCTACGCACAGAAGTACTGATTCTACTGAAGCATTTGATATTTGAAGTAGACGGAGAAGGCCCCAAGACATGCCGTAATAATCTTGACGAGTCCTCAAGGAACATTACCAGCTAGATAACTGACCACGAGGTAAGGCTTAGGTAGGGAGGAATGTGAATTTTTGTTGTTGAAAGTCTTAAATTGTTCACAGGAAGAAGTGGGGAAAGAACATAGCCCCCACTGCTGCATCAGAACTGGGAGGAGAAAAAGGATATTGAAAGGAATTGTCAAAATTTGCTTGAAAAATCAGGATTCTTTTCAGGAGCTAGAGTATTTTTCCCCTCCAAACTAAAAAAATAAAATCTTATCTAGAGGAAAATACCACCTGTGGTACTAAACTACGTAATTCACTTATAGGAAGGTGTTAAAGGTAGGTACTGAGACTTGAGACTACTTGCTGTGGATGTTCTAAGGAAATTGGATGTTCTAAGGAAATTGGATGTTCTAAGGAAATGGCATTAGGATCAGTGTGCATCAGTTTTCACAAAAGTAAAAAGAATAGTATTAGTCTGTGTCAGGGCCTTTTAGTATTAATTATTACTGGCCTTGAAGAAAAGTTTCAAGAGCTGAAAAACTTTATCTATGGATATGATAATCACTAAGGAGTATTCAGTAAGTTTTTTAAAGTAACGTGTTTATTTACCGTATCTTTATATGTACTGAAATGAAAATGCTTACAGAGGTGCTCACAGCTGTTAAACATTCCCGAGGTGCTAAAAGTTTTCAAATACAGGCACAAGGCATGTATGGGGGTCCTGGCACATTCTGAACAACCAGGAGCCAAGAATATTTTATAAGTCTGGGCCAAAAGAAAAAAAAGGAAGAGTGTAAGTATACATTGCTCTAAGCATTTATTTTCCTTTGTGGTATAAATGGGGCTGCTGAATGGAGCTCTATTTTCCTGTGATTAGAAGAAGAATTACTCTTGACATAGATTGCAAGAGGCTACAGTAATAAAAGACTTCGGTGGAGCAGAAGGTCTAATCTAAGGGACCCTGGACATAAGGTGCAAATAGGGAATGATGACATAAAACACATTTTATTTAGGTTTAAAAGAAGTAGAGCTGCTTCTCTCTTGTTTGGCCAGCAAGCCTAGCCCGACTGTAGATCACTATGGTGCAACCTCTAGGAAGCTACTGAACCCCAAGGCATAAATAATACAACTCAGGAAATACACTGGAAGTCAAACCTAGAATCATATTCAGCATGTGATGAAGTCAAAATCCATGCAGGATCCAGGAGAACTGTTAGAATTAATGCAACACGAACTGGATGTTAGTACAGAGCCTTTCATTATTCATTCCAGTTCTTTATTAGTAGACTTGTCTTTCCTGCATTTTCATTGGGCTAAACAAAATTACACACATACATTATTGAATCACTAGCTATTGCTTGCTATTTTAATTAACTTTCTGGGTACACTTCAGCTTTTAATTAAATCCTCAGCTTCTGGGAGAAGTATATTAGCTCAGGTGGGCTTGGTGTAGAGAATTCTAGAAGTATTAATGCTCATGTAGCTCTTTTTAAAGTGTTAAATACTGCACAAGTCCCTGCTCTGACCGTAGAATAGCTCTGTCATCCACCTGCCTTTTCTCAGGACACTTTAATTAAGGTTTCACATTACTCAAAACTAGAGAAACTATACTGCTCAAATCTAAATATGTTGAGTAGGAAAAAAATGCCTCTTGATATGCTGGTATAACCTATGGAAATCTAATTTTATAGCACTACAACATTTGCAGCCGTGTAACCTATTAGTATGAGTTACCTCTACTTTATTAGATGTCTGCTCTTGGACTCTAGGAGGCCTTTCTGGCATAATTCTGCTTTTTTACTGTACATTCTGTTCTTTGGATTTATTTTCCCACATACTACAGGATACAGCCTTATGCAACTAGGAATGATTTGGGAGGTGCAGTATTGTTTCAGTGTGTTCTTGGTCCTGCAAACATGGCAATGAATGTTCCTTTTACAAGTGTAGCAGTGGCACTAATTCCTCTTGAACACATCATTGCAAAATCACACAGTTATTCAAAAAGGGAAACTTTTCACCAACCTGAAGTCTAAACTTTTAATTTTGAACTTTGCTTTTCCTGTCCCTCAAATAAGTTGGTCGTTGATGTTCACTATCTGACACCTCTCTTGATGCTGTAAGTTGTTTGGAGCAAAATGATTTCTCTAAAATTTCTCTTGTTAAATTAAAGTTTAACCAGTTTTGGTTGTTTGAGGGTTTTTTTCCTTGCCTTTGTGTTTCAACAGTCGCACGAGCCTTTGGTGAAAAATGTTTCAGTTTTATTGACAGATTACATGACAAATTAAAATGCTGATTTCTGGGAAGTTGCATCTGTTATCACAGATGAACTGGGACCAGAGCCCAGCTCTGCAGGCATTTTGCAAGAGCAGTAACGCAGCAGTTGTGGTTGGAGAGTCAGCTTGCGGTGTCACAGCTGCTGCTTGTGCCTGACTGCTGTGGGTGGCAGCTGAGACCAGAAATCGGGGACGGTGTGTAAGGTCAGAAGGGGAGCCTACAGATGACATTGTCACCAGTCAGTGACCTCTGAGGTATGAAGCAGTTTGGAAGTGAGTACTGATTGCCTGGTGTATCTGTGGGAGTATTCCTGGGCCTGAGCTGCCCTGTTAGTCTGTCCCCAGCAGATGTTGGCCTTAACTCACAAATCTGTAGCGGGTGGAGAAGTTGTGATGCAGAAGTGTTTACTCTCAAATGTATGAGTTCTGTACAGCAAGAAAAATACCTGGTCCAAATCAAAAGATTTGACCACTGTTTTCTTATGGTACGTGATGGCACTGAGACACAATCCTGACTGAGACCTACAGGACTCAGACTTGACCCATAGCAAACATTTTTTAATGGCAGCTTACTATTACAAAGTAGATGTGCTGTATTTATGGCTTTGATTCATTAGGGATTCTTTGAAATTCAGAAATAATTTCCTGAAAACCTCAGTTCTGTTCCTAAACATGCTCCCTACTGCTCTGAGGCTAGTGTTCACTAGCACAAAAGTAAGAATTGAGTCTAGAAGAATGCCATATCTTAATTTTTCCCACTCCAAATACACTTCAAAGAAACAGGAGGAAACTGAGTTCTTAGTTCCAAAGTCAAGGAATAGAATAGTGTCTTTTGTGGAACCTCCTTAAGAATTGTTGATTCAAAAAAAAACCCTTAAAAATCAGCATGTGCTCTGTCCTCAAGTGATACAAATTCTCTGTTCAAAATTTATGTCACATTTCATGTAGGAAAAAATAGTTTGACAGCTTTCTGTGCAAGTAGTAAGATAAATAGGAAAGTGTATTTGAAATTAGCACAAATTGGGATAAAACATAGTTTGTTTGCAGGGTCTCCACAGTGCCAAACTGCATCTCTTGTGTGCTCTCTAAAGCAGCTGCCCAGGCTTATGATCTTAAAGAAAATAGACAGAAAACAAGTTTGAAACACAGGTTATACGTGACTAAACTTGGAAGTACAAAGTCTTTCCCTTGCAGTCTAAAGAATTCCTGCAGAGTCTTTAACCGTACCTGTCCAGTGGCTGTTACAGTATTATGTCCTCTCTCTTTCGTGTACAATTTCTTCCATTCATTTCTTGGCAGTCCTTTCCACAAATGCTTTTTCTGTTCCTAATGCAGATACATACACATTGCTTTACCCTCTTAGTGGCAGAGGGCAAAATAGAGGAAGAAGGGAAAAAAATTCTTTGTTCCCTTCTTTTCTCCTAAGCCTAAACCCAGTAGTTGAAATCCAAAATGAATCTGTAGGATCTCGTGAGCACTCTTATGTAGCACCAGAGACATCACAGAGCTGTCAGCTTCCAGCATGAAACCTGAGATTATCACTGACTGAGAGCAGGATGGAAGTCCCAGGGTGCCTGTCCAGTTCTGGGAACAGACTGGCAGAGTAAAAGAAACATTCTAAGGTGTCTTACACCACCTCTTTTCTTTCCTCTCTTTGATTCAGATAGTGATCATTTTGGTAGTCGTAAGTATCAACAATCTATATAAAGAAGAAAATACTGAAAACTAAGTTGCAGTGATCATAGCAAATAGTTAGAAAAGCAGAGTTAATAGGAAAAGTACACTTCATCCTGCAGTGTGTTCTGTGAACCTTCCGCAGCTGTGCTGTTTGTGAAGGATCATGGAACTGAAATGTCTTCAGAGGGCAATTCTTAAGACAATGTGAATTGATATTTAGAGACTTCTAACTTTGAGCACCTAGAGGTTAACATTCCCCATCCGCTTATTTTGGAGTGGAAATGATAGAAAGGACTGCCTCAGTTTTGTGGAGTTTTAATAAATACATCTATCTGGTTAAAAATCTTCATCATACTGTGGCTTGCTCCCCTTTCCCCTTGGAAATGAATGACAAGATTCCCAACCAAGTAATTCTGAAGTACTTATCACTTAATCAAAATCCATGACAACTTGCAAAGCTGGGAAAGAGAAACAGGGGAAGAGTTTAGTTCACTTATTTCCAAAACCTCATTGTGTAGCTTGGTGGGATTTAGTTTGATTTTACACAATATGTCAGTAAAACTGAAATTTCCTTGAGTTGTGTAATGAAAGCTGACAGGGCTAGTGCAGAGCATTCCCACAGAAGAGAGAGGAGAGGTAATGAGAGTATATGCAAGAATGGAGCTGTCTAAAAGGAAATAATACCAATACCAGCCGGCCAGACTATATTTATATTGCCAAACACAGTGCCTGTGAGGTGCACTGGAAGCTTTGCCTGGCTGAGCTGTGCATGTTCCCGTCCTTCCATTACTGCATGTTCTTGTTAAACAACCTCCAGAGCACAGGGGAGCAAGCTGGATCATACTGCAGTGGCAGGTACTCAAGCTTTTAGGATCTTGCTTTGTATCTTGGTAGCTATTTGTTCTACTGGTCCATTCACTTCTTACCTCTTTCATGTCTTTAAAAAACAAAAAAAATATTTACTTCCCAGACTTCATTATAAATAGTTTTATTGTTAGTATAATTTGCAACACATTAAATCATCTTTTGAGTTGGATGGGGGAGATGCATAAATATTGTTTGGGATTATTAGACACTTTCAGTGAATGGTGTGCAGTTGTTCTGAACAGTGCTGCAGCAGCAGGAGCTGATGTCTGCTGGCTGATGTGCCTGGTTTGGCTGTGCTGTCTTATAGCCTGCAGATATGTTCATTGTTTAAAGAAATGTTAAAATCTGTTCTTACCCAGAAATCTGCTTATAGATTCATACAATACCTTGTTAGAGAATACACCTTTGGTAGAGAATTTTTGCAGCATCTTCAACTCTTAAGTCACAAGGTATTTTTAAATTCTGTTTGAACATCTGTTGATTAGAATTTCAAATTTGCAAGGTAAAATGTCTTGTGAAGAAGTCAAAGCCCACAGCACAGAATTCTGCACAGGAGTATGTCCATGTCATTACTAGGACTGCTTTTGAATAGGCTTTGTATAGGGCTCTGTACAAACATAGTTTGTTTATTAAATGTGGAAACGGTCTGAGTTGCAAGTTCTGACAGTTCTGAACTTCTGCCTGTTGACTTGGGAATGAAAATGTTAAATATTGATCCTGGTGGCTGGGTAAGATGACTTCTAAGTATCAGAAGCTCAGGTTTTTACGGTAATGTTGACTTCACCTTCTTTTACCTACCAGTGGGTAGGTAAATGAATCAAAGGGAGTCACTGTAGTATAGAAGGCTAAACCATCAGAGCAGTTGGTGGCTGCAGTGAAAGCATAAATGTCTGGAGTGAACAATTAAGATGATTGATGGTACTCGGTAATGAAGGGCTTTGTCTTTCCATGTCAGCAGTGATACTTGAATGGCTGAGCTTCCAGAAACTCAAAAATGTACCAGTGCTCTTGAGTGCAGCAATGAAGAAAAGGCAATTGTTTTTCATTACCCACACACTGCAAACTATAGATCTGTGATACTCTCTGGTCTGGAATATGGAAGCCTGTTTTGTTTTCTGTTCTCTCCAATATATATCCCTTTCCCATCAGGTTCCTCAGGAATGATGAAAGCAGCTTCATAGTTGCTGGTGTGCAGTCTTGAGCTCCCTCTGAGTGACTGCTCTGTAAGGCAAGGATGCTGCTCTGCTTTATGGCTTTAGCCATTTTTGCTCTGGCGATGACATGGAAGTGAATTTTTTAATGATGTATTGTGAAAAAGTTTCTGGGGTGCTCAGAGGAGCTCAAATGTTTTGAGGCACTACATAATGTTTTTCCAAGACGTTTGCATTAGAGACCTGAGGAGTGGGTGATTCATAGTTTACTTCTGACATCAGAAAACATTTGCAGTGCTGTGAGCTGTTTTAATACATTTACTAGATTGAAATCTTCTGTGCTGGGAGTGAAAGCCTGGCATGTTTTAGGTTGATGACTTGGGTAAACAAACTTTAGTTGGCAGATGGATTCCCTTTTCCAATGCTCTTTCCCCTAGCAGGAAGTTATTTATTTTGTCTTTCAGTTAGAATGTGCTAAAAGAAGCATTTCCGCAGTAAATTCCTTTGGGGGAGACAACCTGTATTTGATACCATCTGATAATGAACTTAACAGCAAATACACTGCGGGAGTTCATTTATCTAACTTACTTTATAACCATAAAAGCAGAGTTCTCAGGAGAAAAGGTTTCACCTCTAAATATGGATTGGCTTTAAAGATCAAAATACACATACAACTTACTGGCCTTCTGCCCCAGCACAGCCCAGTTAATAATGGAACTGCTGTAAAACCTGATGGCCTTGATACGACATCAGGCACTTGTGCACATGCAGACCCCAGAATGTCCATTCCGATGTTCAAACCACCAAAGAGGCAAGGAGTGAATACAGCAGTAATAACTTAACAGAATATATCCACTCTGAACTAATGAAAAAATGTTCAGAACTACTGTCACTCAATTAGCTGCTATATAACAGTGTTCTAAAGGCCTTTAAATTTTATATAAAACCTACAAAAATACAAGCTCCAATCTTTAAAGTGACTTAAGTATCTGTAGCAATGAGACTAAAGATCTGAATTCTCTTTTTCGAAATGTAACTTCCAGGATATCTGCATTGCTGATTCAACCAGAATAAGCCCTCTTCCATAAATCAGCCAGTATATGCAGAACTATTTTCGTAACATTCAAAATGAGCTTGGGTATTCTACATATTTAAAAATATATATATATTAATAACAGGTTTAGATCATGTAGTTGCTGAAATTAGAAATACTATTTCCATACTCTGGGAAAAATGAAAGTCACCTGCCATTCTTTTGTGGGCAGTTGCTGAAATTCTGTTCAAGAATACATAAAAAAATCCTCAACAAACAGAAAAAAAATAAATAACGTGTCACGTGGAATAAATGTAACATACAGTATAGATTTTCCTGCAAGAAAAAAGGTGCTCTCTAAAGAACTAAAAGGTGTTCGAAAATGAAATAAAGATAGGGCAAAGCACAGGATAGATGGAATTAGGGGTGGCAGGGTAGAAAGGAGCATCATGAAGCTGTGCTGGTCTGCACGAGGCTTTTTAGAAGGTGAAGAGATGGGGCAATTGAAAGGTCCCATTCAAAAGCGATAAATCACGTTGCATATATACTGTCTTACTAGAGGTACAGAATTGTCAAAAGGGTCTTGCTAAAGCAGTGCAGAAGATTATATAAATTTTCAAGATCTCTTTTCAGTAACATTAGATAGCATTTCTGCATAGGCTTATTAAACATTTGGAAAGGATCTGTAAACCCATCAGGATTTAAAACCAGTTTTTATGTAGAAGGGACTGAGACACCTCCTGCCCAGTCCGTATCTCCAGGGTGTCTTGCATCTGCTTCTTACACATTCATTGCCACAAGATGATGAACTTGGTCTCGGAGTTCGCCCGTCAGGTATTTATGTATTCTTGTACCTGCAGTGGACATCGGTTCAGTAATTTGAAATCTTACTTCAAGAAATAAGGGAAGCCTTCAGACCCTGCCCTCTGTGAGAAAGAACTGAGTGAACTGCTTGTTCAGTATTGGCACTGTAGTCCAGGGATGTTTTCATTTTAACAATCATTTTTGGCACCTCAGGTCAGATATTTGTCTAATTTGAGTGTGGTATGACCCAAATTGAGTTTGAACTGGAGGCAGTGATCACAAGGGGTGAGATACATATCAATTCAATCTGCAAGTCTCCATCCATATTTTTGAATCGTATATACCAACACAGAAAACTTGTCTTTTTTGCTTTGTTCCTAGAACTGGGTTTCAAAGCCAGCCACAGATAACAGGCATGTCTTTTCATAGCTTGGTGCTACTGAAACAAAGAGCAAAGAGAAATCAATTTTTATTCACTTTTTAAAAATAATTCCATGATGACACTTTTCCCTCTCTGTTTTCTTAACAGTCATCCTAATATAAAGGTAGCATGTTGTTCTCTCCTGCAACTGATGTTTTATAGTCTAGGAACTTGAATTACTTCACACACATGTTCTCATATATATGTGTGTGTGTATATATACACAAAACACTCAATCATTCACTCATTCATTTTTATCCTTTTCAATCTCTCAAATATCATAATTTTGTGTGTTTAATATCTTTTGAGCATTCGAGGAGCAGCAGTAATGTAAAGCATTCAAGTAAGAGGCAGAGTGTTACTCTTTGTGCCATCAGGCAGGAAAAATATCCCGGCACAAGTGATATCACATGAACCATACTTGGTTTCATACAGTGGACTGGTGAGCTCTCTAACTGTGTGACTTTTCCCTCCTATAGCATCTTAATGCTACTTACTGCTACTTAACGTTCATTTTGGGGGTGGGAAATTTGAGGCAGTTTCTTTACTGCTACAAAGTGTTAGGGACAAAGAAGGAAAAAGCTGATTTCCTTTGTAGACGAAAAAGTGGTGGCTGTGGCAGATGCCCCCCTCACCTGCAGGGAGAAGTATTGGCATGTTTCTGTCATGTGCTCCCTGGAAAGCTGAGTAACACTGAGGAGCTTTAGACAAAGAGGCAATAACCTCATCTTCTCAGCTGCAGAGCAAAGTGATGTGGCATGACACATCCCTGTGTCAAATGCCTGTCCCCTCTGTGGTTAGTGTCAGAATGGTTCATGGGGAGAAGCCTCAGAAGACTGGGATAGCAAAGGAGCAGTGAACTCTTCCTGCAGTCACTGCCAACGCTGGCAGCGAGGAGGAAGAAGGGTGCTTAAATTTAACAGTTACGACTTGAAAATCTGCTTGGGAGCTCACTCTGGAGCACCGTAGGCACAAATTTCAGAAATGACAACAAAGTCCACTAAAAGTAGGAAGGATTTCAGCAAAGGTGATTAAAACCCAAAAGCATTACCTTTGTTACTGTGTGGGGATATCTAGCTTAGATGATTTTGGAGGTTTCCTGTATAAGATGAGAGGATGGCAAAAGACCCGCACAAATCTAGTATGGCTTGAGCTTTGGTACCGTGTTGATAAATTCTCAACAAAATGCAGTAAATGATCAAATATTTGTTACCCTGTAAGGAAGGTAAGTAAAACCTTTAAACTGGCATTAGTTTTTGAGAACTGAGTAATCCCCCAGTGGGTGAGGGTCCCTCACTTCGGGTTCAGGTGAGATCCCACGTGTGTTAGCAGTCCCTAACTGTGTCTCTTGTCTCCCTGTGCGGCAGGTTACGTGTTCTGCATGTTGCACCGCCTGCCCGAACAGCACGACTGCACGTTCGACCACATGGGCCGCGGGCGCGAGGAGGCCATCATGAAAATGGTGAAACTGGATCGGAAAGTAGGGAGATCTTGCCAACGCATTGGCGAAGGATGTTCCTGAGTGCAAGACTGCAACCAAATGCTGTTCTCTTAGTTCACTAATGTTAGCCTTATTTAGGACAAAGTCAGCCAGACACCTTGTACTAGGCAAGTTTCAGACTACAGCCAATCAGTTTCCTTTCTTTAGCCAACCGTCCTGGTACTGTAGTTTAGGGATTGATGGTGGTTGAAATCGATCTCTGGCTGGTTACTAAGGTGCCTGCTAGCCACCGTATAAAAATAAAACATGAAGAAATATTATTTTTGAGTATGGCTAGTGGATTTAAACAAAGCAAGAAAAATCCAAAGGCTTCTGTTATTGCTGGAGTCACTCTAAAAGCCTTATGCTGGAAACATTCCAGCTGCAGAGTTAAAACAAATAGTTGTATAGAAGCTGGTGTAAAAGTTTGCTATGCACATGGCTTTCGGACAAACTGTTTATTGTGCAGCCTTTCACCTCTTCACTGCTACTGAATCCTGGGGAGGTGAAATACTACTTGGAGCAGCAACTGCAGCTCCTTAAGTCCAGAAGACCTGACTGGTCACTCGTGCCTTCATCGCGTGTGGCTTTTGAGTTAGGCAGTGTCACCAGCATCAGGGATTCTGTTGGGGTAGGAACACCTTTCTGGTTCTTCCCAGGAAGCCAAAAAGAAAGAGGGACAGAGATTCTTATGAAAAATTTTTATATGTATCTTACTATAAAGAACCTATCAGGGTTTTTTTTTTGTTTGTTTTATTTTTTTTCCTTTCTTCTCTGTTAAATTATGATCTCTCTTTAAAGCCAACTCCATCTTGGAGCAGTAAATGGTGCATACTTTTTACATGGCATCCACAGAGATTCTACGCGTTGTGTGAACAGATTCCACGTACCTTGAGCAGTGCAGCCATT
The DNA here is from genome assembly GCA_013400655.1 of Mystacornis crossleyi. Classification (NCBI taxonomy): domain Eukaryota; kingdom Metazoa; phylum Chordata; class Aves; order Passeriformes; family Timaliidae; genus Mystacornis; species Mystacornis crossleyi. Next base: position 37,224 of record VYZQ01047471.1, on the reverse strand, counting down.
CCCACCGGCCGAAACCTGATTGGCTCTTGTTTGCCTTTTGCTAAGTGCAGGTATCTGATAATTGATCAAATAAGGCTAATTCACAGCACAGTAGCCATGGCTGGATTCTACAGACTGACTTTCTGTAGCTAGACTTACATATTGGGGAAAAAAGGACATTTTGTAGCAAACAGAATTCAGTAACAGTATTGGGGAACAACCTGTAAAACAAACACCCTTTGTCAGAATGAGTTTGTGTTCCTCACGTTCAGAGTGTCAATGAGATAATCAAAGGGGCTCCACCAGCCCTCCTTCTATGCAGCTGAATGCGCTCACGAAAATCCCTGCCCGCAGAGCAAGTATAGCAAGTGGATGTGAAAAGCATTACCTGGCTAGAATGTTCTGGATGTGATTAGACCCGTGGTTCTGTGTTACGGTGTGTCACGCTGAGCTGAGCCGAACTGCACCAGCTTTGCCAGTTTGGAAACAGAAAAGCAAACATCGTAATCAGGCTGTCTCCTGCTGCACACAGGGCTTATGCAGGTAAAAGGATTCCTACCCGTGTCACCCAGCTTAATCCTGAATGAGTTCAACTTCTCAGTCTATTAGTAAGTTATTAACAAGTGGGTAAATTTGTAAGAAAACCTAAGGGAGGGAAAGACTTTGTCTCATCCTCAAATACTGGGCAGATCTGAAACATCAGGGGGTGAAGTAACTTGGAAAACCCCAGCTTGTATGAGTCATCCTCCATTCTACTCGTTACAGGTAATTAACTCCATATAGGCCAAATTATACTGTCACTTTGGTAGCCAGTTAGGAACACTTAACAATGAGACAACTAATTAAAAACAGAATACATATATATATATATATATGTCTCTCCACACACACACTCAGCATCTGACTGTATTAGCATTAATTAACCATGAAGCAAATCAGAAGTGTCCCATCATTATAAATGCAAGCTCTCTGGAAGGCAAGCTGTTTTTTTTCCTTGTTCTTATTGAAGAATATGAAACCAGCAGCAAAAGCTTCTATAATGGGCTGCATTTTCAGGAAATGGTCCTGGTGAGAGGGACTGTCCAAGGCTATTATTTACATTTGCCGTGAGGAGTCTAAAAAAACCTTGGATTTTGGCGGCTGCTGTGATACGCACTTTCTTTTCCTACAAAATCCTATCCTAGCATTTGATGGGCATTCTGATTGATACACAAGACTTTTCTGCATTAATACTGAAGATGCTATTTTGTTCGTCCTTAATATTCTCTTTAATCCCGTTACAAGTGCACAGACGGTTTCAAGGTGGCTCTTGAGAGGACACTACTTAAAGTTCATGTGAATTATGGACAATGTTCACTTTAAAAATAAAGTTGGGGAGGGGGTTGTTCCTTTGCAGTATCTGTTCTGTGAAGTTTGTTAAACGTAAAGAAAGCTTAAGTTCTTGTATCTTAAAAGAAGATCTTATTTAACCCTTTTGTGTTCTAGATTTACTTACACATGTAGCCTAGAGCTCAGTTTTAGTTTAACATTGTGAAAATATTAAAAGAATCTTGTAACTTTATTCTTTTTCCTCATGCTAAAAACAAATTAAACCAATCAGATTAAAGTTTGAATTCCTTTTTGCCTATTCCAACAGGTCTTGCTATTTTGCACCATTTCTACTGTAAATTCATGTAAGAACTATGAATGGGGAAAAGACCAAGGTTAGGTCAGTAACTTCAAGCTGAATTTACAATTGGTGAAGGGTGGACAGGATTTTCTGCAGGTTTGGAAGGGAAGAATAGTATTTCTGCTGGGTTTGAATTTCAGGGATTTGTTTTGTAAGCAAATCTACTGTAACCAGATTGGTCCATTTAACTTTGAGGTTAGATACAGTAGTCAAATGAATAAGTCGTTCATACTCTTCAAGTCAAATGCATACTGTACACTGTCTCACTGGCATTACAATGTCTTAAGTGTTCTTTCATGCACTTTGACAGCGGCACCTAGAGTAGCTGAATTCCAGATCAGAATGGGCTATATTCATAATGGATAAGCAGAGGAATAACTGTTGCTTCTTAAGAGTTTTATGCTAAAAACACAAGGCTAGTTTAAAAACAAACAAACAAACAATTTACTGTATTAGAGGGAGAGAGAATGTAAAACTAACTGTTTAAAAACAATTTTGAAAATTGTTTGGAATTGAAATTGTGTCTGATTCATGGGACACATACACCCATTTTTTTCCCCTCAATTTCATATGGTACTTTCAATTATAAAACTCTGCATGATTCTTGAACAAGATGGCTGTGTTCTAGTAAAGGTAAGTTACATAAAAGAGCTCTGCCTTTTCATCCAGTTTCAAACCTATGATTAGGTGTGAGCCAGGGCTTCAAGGAAAAGTAAGAACTGCCTGGGAATCTTGCTGTGTACCTGTTTCTGTTTCAAAGCAGCTCCGTGTCTTGACTGAGCGGCAGCACAGCTGTAACGTGAGGTACCTGAGAACGTGAACTGCTCTTCAGTACTGACCAGGCAACACCCTGAAAAGAGTCCTGGTGCAATGCCAGCAATCCAAAAGTGATATTAGCTGCTTTTATCAACTCAATGGCAGGTGATAAATACATTCAAAACTTGAATTTTGCATGACTTTTCTTTTGGATAAATTGTAATCCCCTGGCCTAGTGAATACAGTGTCCTCTTATTATTCAACTTTGTACTCACTGTGGTGTTCATTCTGTAATCAGCAGCTCCTTCTGTGATTATGCTACAACTTAGATCTAAATCTCTAGGGGATAAAAGAATTTTTTTTAATCTTACAATGATTATTTCAGAACAAAGACTCACCAGGGAGGTAAAGTGATACTAACTGTGTCATAAAAATACAGGTTTTAACAACAGACTCCAAGAAGTATGCCAGTGAAATATCTGACAGCACCTGTCCTCACAGTTGATGCGTAGACAGTTAAGTGCCCTGACATTGTAGTAACATTCTCTTTGTTGTACTGTCCTTACTGATATTGTCAGTCATCAGAGGAACAGCCAAGAGAAGGTCTAAGCAAAGTAATCCCTTAATGTAACAATGAGCTTGTAGCCAGTTCATGCCGGAAATAAATTCATATTCTCCTGGAACCGTTTATGCCTAGAAAACCAGTGGAAACATTTAAGACTGCACTATTTAAAATGAACTGCATTTATTGTCACCAAATATTTATCTCATTACTCAAATACCTGATTAGAATTCCGCATAAGGAACAAAAATAATACGTGTGGTTCAACACAAAAGCAGTGGTGGCAGGAGCTGCTGTGTAAGGATGTAGGTTTAGTGTAACCAGTTCATAAGATTGTGCTTAGTTAAGACTGTGTCTGTACATACTTTACTACCCAAAGGACCACAGCGAAAAAAAGTGCATAAGATTAAACTGTTCAAAAGTATTTGCAGTGCACATTTTGCATGGTGAACTGGTGCAATAGTGGGCTTTATTTCTCACTATCAGCAGCTCTTTTGGGAGAAGAAACTTCACTGCTGCTGGAAAGAACCACTCTTAAATAACAGTCCTGAAATACGTCAGTGAGAAGGACTCTTCCTCGTCTTCATTTTTTCTTTTTCTTGAGGCAGTCAGCATGTGCAGCTGGGCATTTGAAAGTAGTTCTGCATGAATGTTCCTCTTTTTGGCTTTTCAGTCTTCCCCACCAGCAAAAAAAAAAGCATCAACTTCATTGTTCTTGCAAGTCCCTGCACGTTAGCTCAAGCAGATTAAAATACAGATGTTGGCCTACAGAAGTGACAACTTCCTTGTATTTTACTGCAGTGACAGACTGTTTCTTCAGTTAACTGAAACATAATGTAGACACGACCTGTTCTGGACGTTGGGCTGGGGGGTTTTTGAACTTCAGTTCTGTGATTCTGTTCACTCACACCTTCCCATAAACTCTGCATGCCTCATCTTACACTCTGAAGTTGAGTCAGGACGAAAGAAGGCATGAAAACAGGAGGCAGAGGATGCAAAGTGACAAATGCTTACTGATCACATCCACCTTTCTCTTCAAGTCAGATTGGATCATAGCATAGTAAAGAGGCAGATAATTACTTGCTAAACAGCACCAACTTTTTTGACTTGGTACTACACAAAACCATTTTGCTTTCTCTTTGTGACTATACCTGTGTAGAGTTTGTCTGAGTCAATTCTGCAACAGACATTATATGCACAGAAATGAAATGGGACCATCAAAATAAGGAAACATTTTTGATGGGTTATTTAGTAATAACTACATATTTTGCTACTGGACTTTCCTATTTTGCAATATGCTGCTATTTTCTTCGGAAGAAAAACAAGCAGAACTTTATAAGACTAACTGTAAATTATTTCAAATTCAGTACATGCATCTGAAGCATTAGGAAGAGATTACTGAAATTATATATAGTTTTTAAAGATGATGATGATGATGATGACTGCATCCTCTAACAAAAGGGTTTTGTTCTTCACATAGTAGCAAGTGTTGATGGCAGTGGTTTAACCGTAAGCAGAATGTTCCTTTCTGCGAGGTTTGTGCAAAGCCAATAACGTGCGGTAGGATGCTGTGAGTTAATAACTTGTAGCACGGTGCAGTGACTGTGTAAGTAATGAGAATAAAATTATAGAGACCTACTCCTGTCTGTGCCTCTCCCTTCACAAAAAAGGACAGGTAACACCCACTGTTTCCTTGTTGCTTAGTCCCCTTTATTCTTTTGTGAGTTGCAGAAGACACTTTCCTTCCCTCTGCCAACATGCTCGAGGAGGGTGGAAAACCAAATTGTAACTAAAGGGTTTTTAGGAAAAAAAAAGTTGACATCTCTGAAGGCAAAGTATTGAAGTCATCCTCCATGTCAGAGATGCAACTCCAGAAGGAGCTCTCCTTAGGGTTCTTGGAAGGAACACTTGAAAATTTTGGGTTTTTCTCCTCTTAGATTGTTTAGGATCTCTTTGAAGCGAAGAGCTAATACTTTAAAAATCCTAAAAAATAAAGCAAAGCACCGAATTGTGTCTTCCTTTGAAAGGGGCCTGCAATGATCAGTACTGCTGCTTTAAGCCAGCTCAGTGTCGTTGTTGATGCCTGAAACACTCCGTCTCATCTCTCTGCTTTTCAAAGGAGCAAATAAATACAAGACTCCTAGAGAAGAGAGGAAAGAGTCTGAGCTAAAGCTAAGCTAAATTCATTCTAGCAATAATTTGTCTTTTTTCCCCCACCTCCTCCTTTTGCAGTGTTTATACTACATCTGCTTTAGATTCCTGAAAGCTTCAGCTACACCAGTTTCTGGAGAAGTCTTTAAACACACTGCATTTAGCAGGAGCATGAGAAAGATGATGAGCTCCAATAGTTTAAAATGAAAATTATTCACTGTTGGCCAGCACAACTCTTGTCCGCACTAGAGTGTTGAAAGAATGGCTACCGAGAAGTGTTTTAGCTGATCCACCCGTATCAGCTCTGCATGAATCCTGCTCGTTTGGGTAGTCTATCACGTGCAGCCAGCTGTGTGACTTTAGTTCTGTCTGCAAGCAGGCTTTGCCCTTTGTTACACACACCCACCCCAACATTTCTATAGACAGAAATACTTACCAGGCAAGCAGCAGTTAGTTACAAATTCTACAGCTAATACCTATTTTCAGGTCACTCTGTATACCCCGTGTTTTTCTCCTTTTGACTGTTTTGTCTCAGGTCTTGTCAAAAAATAATAGATCCACATGTACTTCCTGTACATGGACCTATATATATGCACAAATCTCCTGGGACATCAAATGGCTGTAGCAGAATGATGCTGCTGGAAAAAGCCAGCTTTCACTTCCTGCACACCCACGCGTGTGTGAGCAGTCCTTGTCTGGCTTGTCTTCTGGAGAGATGTAGCTTGTCCCCATATCTCAGTTTGCCTGTTTAAAAGTAGCTGTAGTTAAATCATTATCAGCCACTCTAGACTTGGTCCTGGAACCACCATGATGTTCATTTGCAGTTCTGCTAAAAACACTCCCCCAAGCAGGCGGGAGGTTTGAGGGACTGCCAGCAGTTCTGATCTTTCTCCATAGCGTGTGTGTCCTGCTGTCCTGTGGGCACAGAGCTCTGAGGGAGGACGGGAGTGTGCACGTGTGCAGGATCAGCAAGGTGATACTGATTGTATTCCAGCTGCCACCTTAATAGAAATACTTTGCCTCTGAGGCAGCAACTCCCGCTGAATTAGTGGGAGCAGGTACATATGTGCTATTTGAAACTTACTATCCGACAAATATCTATCAGCCTGTTTCAGCACCCCTGCCAGCCTTCATTTCTTTATTTGCTGTGATTTCCATAGGCTTTTCTCCATCATCCCTTTTACCAATTCTCCCTCATCGACTACGATACCCACTCCTACATCAAATTGTCCTGTTCAGAGACAGTCTCTGTGAAGACAACAGTACAGATGATCACATATCTAAAGGTGCTGGGGCTTGCGTTGCCATCTGTAATGAAAACATTAATTTTTAAATGTTAAATGATTGCTGCTGTTTAGTACGTGAAACTCCTAGAGCTGTCTTACTACAGTGTAGCAAATAACATTAAGGCTGTGTTCTAATTCCAGTTCAAACCCCTTCTTCCTTGCCCTTAACTCTGGACTTTCGCAGTCTGAGGAACCTTGGGCTAGCTTGATGCTGCAGCCATGGAGGTATGCAGGCAGTGTTTAATAGCACCTCTGCAAGTACCAAATACCTATCCAGACCAAGAATAAAAAATTGTCTCTTTGCTCTACTTTAATTCTTTCTTTCTCTTGTTAACCAGTATTGTTATTCTGTGGATAAAATATAAAGCTATCACTCATTGGTCAAGTAATGCTAAACGTTTATCAATCACAGCGATTGTTTTAAGATTTTTTAGTGTGTGGTTGATACTGTGCATTTGTTTGGTTTCTTTACACCAAGCTTCATGAAGACAGTGCTCAAGTGTTAACAGCTACTGGAACAGGCAGATCTGACTGATGTAGAAACCACGGGTCAAGCAGGCCCAAGTCAAGGCTTCTTACCATGAATCAGAACCAGTTCCTTGCCTTTGCTGTTCTCCATGTGGAGAATAAAGGTAAAACCAACTCCGCTGCCTCAGCTGCATTGCCTGTGCCAGTCGTCCCCTGGCTCAGCAGCTGGAGGGGTGCCCTGTGCTGCTGCCCCAGGCCCTGGAAGATCTCAGGAGTCACAGCACCATCATCCAGGAGTCCCTGAAGGCAATGAAGCTGTACATTGTACCTCCTCCATCTAACCACGTTTGTTCTGCGAAACAATAAAATCATTTATGAAGAGATGTGATGTATTAAACAAGACAGTGCTGACCTGCAGTTGAATTGTGCATTCTGGGGTTTCTCTTAGCAGCCTTTGGCTGGTAGCAGTAAGGTAGGTAAGGAAATTCAACAAGCCTATGGCTCTTAAGTCACTCCGCAGGAACTGAAACAAATGTTAGGCCCTATGCTGTCTGCATACATCCAGCAAGGCAGAAAGATTAATGTTTTTATTTCACACCAGCCCTGATCCAGTCAATTAACATCAACACAGATTAGTTTCCCTCAGCCAACATTCAGCATCTTTCTAGAGTAAAGGTAAGGAGGATCAATCATTTTGAGAGCAGTCTGCAGATAAAAGGTATCAGAGTTAAATATCTACTATAAGGATTACACAGTTTTGTGTAAAGTGTACAAAAATAGAATTCTAATACTGAAATGCATTTCAGATACAATGCTACATTTCTGATTTCTCAGAAAGCTCCATGGGAGCTGAGATTGGGGCATTAACAGCAGAAAAAAAACAAAAGGCAATAGGCTTCCTGCACCATATAATTCTTCACGGTAAGGCAGTCTGACCCTTGCTGTTCTTACTGTTTATGGATTTCTTGGTGTAATTTTCTGTTTGAGAGAGCTTAACTCTGAGCTACAGTTTGTGGATACTGTGTAATTCCATTGCTAGATAACCGCTACTCCAAAGTGTGTGAGAAGAATGAAAGCATTAAGCCTCAGAATGTCTAGCTTTTATCCTTTATTTTCATGGCTAAGGGGTTGATCCCCTAAATATAGAAAATCAGGCAAATTTAAAGTAGAAAATTTTTCCAAGGAACCTGCATAAACTTGCTGCCCAGATTTCATCAGCACGTTAACTGGGAGCTGCCAGGTAAACAGTCTTCAGTTTAAAAAAAGCCTCAGTGAAAGTGACTCGCTCACCCCAGCCAGAGGCAGACCCTTCAAGCCATGCTTCTGTTCCATGCGAATTACCCGTGACTCCCGGGGCCCTGTCTGTGCCAGCACAGCCCCACAGATAGAAGTACAAGCTTTGCACGCCAACTCTCACAATCCATGAAGGCGGCTGAACTTCAAAGGTTTGCAACAGATAACAGGTTTACACGATGCTGCTCTAACCATCTTTTGTTTTACTTCTCTGCCGGCATGTAGGTCTTAGAGAGAAGCGTAACAAATGTCTTTGTTTTGGTGAGGTGCCAAGCCAGCTAAGACTTAAACACTGCACATAACCATCCCCCAAATAAAAAGGATCTTTCCTTCTCGAGAATATGAAACCTGGTCACATTCCTCAAGTTGTGATGGGCCTACGACACTCACAGGGGAGTCTTACACAGGTATTATTTCATCAGAGATGAGAGACTATGCAACCTTCAACTGCAGGCAGTTCAGCAATTAGTTCACATAATTTGGCAAGGAGAGAGAAGTAATACTGGGCTCTAAGGTATCCACTTACCCAAATTTAGCTGAATGTGGTAGACAGCTCTGATACTGAGTTACAGTCCACACCAACCCACGCAGAAGAATCAAATTCTATTTCTGTGCTTTCCCATACTGACTATGCCAAACCAGTAAAAGAAATATCATCCCTGGTGTGATCATCATACAAGTCCCTCGTCACTCCAGATTCATAGACAGCATCAAGGAGTTCAGATCGGCCAGGCCAGGCTGAGACCTGTGCACCAACCTCTGTGCAGAGTGGAGAGGTCACTGTGACACTCCTGCGCTGACTTTGGTAGACAGGCAGGACAGAAGGGCAGCCATGTGTAAGATACCGATACTGTCAGTACAGTGGCTGTGCAGTGCTGGAACTCACGAGGCACCCCCTGTACGGGCTCCATGCTCTGCCCTTACGTCACTTGGCCATGGCTTGCCTGTACCCTGCAGACCCTCTCCTCCAGCAGTAGAAAGGGCTTAAGAACTCCCGGGCAATAACATCCATCCACATTCTCTCCTCAGACAAGTGGCAGATCAACACTGTGGATCAAAAAATGCTTGAGCAAAAGCTCTCAAAGAGCAAGGAAAAAGAGTAGAACTCCCTGTGCCACTTCAGACTGCTGAAGGCCATTTTGAAACCTTCCCTCTCCCCATTCTCCAAATCTTGTGTCAGGTCCTGAACATCTGTCAAGCAAAGGTCAGTGAAGGGACACACATGCTCCACACAAGCCTCCTTCCAACATCCCACCAACTCCTGCCCGAAGTTGCAGTGGTGGCTCAGTATTTGATGGTACTGGAAAATTTGGTGGGGGCGACACAGGATGCAAAACTTGGGTGGAATGTCCTCCTGACACACAAGGGAAGCTGCTTTCCTGTTTTTAAAAGCTGGCAAGAACCAGCCTCTCTTTAGTGAGCTGACAGTGCCCATTTTATGGTTTTGGAGACAGAGCTTCCCGCAGAAGCAAGTTTTATTCAGTGACCCGACCTCTGGGTACAAGACTGTTCCTCAAGAACAGGAACAGTAAATTTCTCTGCCACAGTTTCATTCTCTGCTCAGGCTGAGCCCTGCACAATGTCAAGGTGCCATGTAAAATATCTGGCTCCATGCTGAACTAGTGCTTTGACTCAGTATTTCATTTTCACAAGAAATGAAAAACAAATAGACATGGAAGATTACTGAAAGGACAGGTCACTAGCCAGGGTGACTGGGCTCTACATTACACTGACTTCTTACAAGCCATTCAAGTTTCCTAGGGTTAGCTGGAGTACTATTCTCCTCTTTCTCACACTAAGAGAGTGTTTGATTTTGCTTGCAATGTTGTAAATGTATCAGTTTCCTCCCAGAGGTATTTGCCCTTGGGGAAAGGGATCAAACTGTGCAATTGAATTTGTAAAGCACTGAAATACTTGCAAAAAAGTGCTACATACAGGCTATTAAGAGGCTGGCTGTCAGTATCCATTTCAGAATAGCCGGTGTGTAGGAGAAAGTTAAATAAGTGCGTGACCCTAAATATAAATAGTCAGTATGTGGCTCCTGAAGAAGAACATGAACATTGTTGACCCAGAACCTGAAAGGTAGGGTTTAAAGGACTTTCCTTTCATTTTGTTTTAGCAGCCTTGAAGGTAGAAATTCTCCCCATCTCATGGCTACCTCTCCCACAGATCAGGTCTTTGGTAGCACTCCAATTTCACATCTATATTTATTAATAAATGGACAAAATGTATTGAACTGCCACATTTCGCAGCTGAGAACTAAAGCTGTTAATTAAGAGACCAAGTAACTGTGAAAACTTCTGGTATCTGGCTGGAATGAAACTAGTTCCTAGATAAACCAGAAGTTCCTGATTATTATCCTGACCATTAAGACTCCTCCCTCTTCTACCGGTATTTAAAGAAAACCACTCTAGAAATGCTGCAGCATCACAGAAATTTCACAAGACTTCTGCAAATTTCTAGTCTAATAGAACTTTAAAAAATGCCAACAAATATCAAGTGCCATGAAAATGCATTTGCTGCTGTCTCTTAAGGCAGCAAAGACTAAGTGACACAATATCACCTTTCATAAAGAGTTCTAGTTTGGTAATAACCGTTCTGTGGACTGAAATCAAATGCACAGCATTATGCAGCTATATTACACTGCCACAGTGTATGGAATTCTGCTCAAGTGCTGCGGGAAATAAAGCGAGCAGAAGAAACACTTCTTTATAGCAACAAGGGGATCCGAGGCCAGGAGAGAGGCAGCCACCCTGAGGGCACAGCAAACCACTGGGTAGCAGTGGTGGCACCGACCATCCCTCCACTCCCCACAGATGCCCAAGCGGTTCTGACCTTTGCTGGGGCATTGCTCAGTGTGCAGTGCTTGCCTTGCAAAGGCATTGCTCAAGCTGGCTTGCAAACCTGGCCAGCACTGTTAGGCTGTACTTGTCTACATCAAGTCTGGTTGAATCCTTGCCACCAGTTGAATCTGTGGGTCTTGGACATATCCGGTGCTGAGATCTCCTGACTGCAGATTTAATATCCATACAGTGCTCAACACCTCAGTATCAACACACTACTGCCACAATGCCCCAAAGACAGCAGCAGCAACACTGACCAGACTGCAGCAAAACCTTGGGTTGTTTCTTATATTTGGCAGAATTGCCATTTATCAGGTAAACCATGCCCAGCCTTGCCCTGCTGAGCCTCATTGCCCTCCTCTGGCCTCAGCAGAGCCAGAGCTGTGGCATAAAGACCCTTTCCTGCTGAAAACTGGACAGGGTCTCTTCTGCTCTAGTATCACCAGGCCACGCTGATCGCCAGCTGCTGAGCTCTGTTGTTATCTCTGCTTTTAAAGCACTCGAGACAACCACAATGCTGCACAAAACATACTCATTTATTTAGCCAAATGACATTAGCCCTGCCTATTACATTGATGCAGCCAAACTGACATTTTTATTGATCCAGGTAGCCTGTTCTATGTACCTTCTTCATTATTTTCCATTTGTCCAATTAAAGTAGAAGGAGAGAAGAAAAATAGGCTGTGACAGAACCCTGAAACAGTTTGAGTATTCATGTGGAACAACTCTCCACCTTTTCTTTCAGATGAGCACATCAAAGTACACCAAGAAGCTCTCAGTCTCTAAACCAGGAGATGTTCTAGTTTATTAAGCTCTAAAATAAGCCCTCTCCTCAAATAGATAAAAACCTGGGATTTGCTTGGTGAGGCAGTCAATAAAAGAGTTTCAGAGCACATTCTCCCTTGCTCATCACCCTGTCCTTCCCTGTCCTTATGGAAATAGAGAGGGACTCTGGCTCTCTGCTGGAGTCCCCCTACCCATGTTGCTGATCTTTCCTGATAAAGGTTTTCCAACACAGAAGAATGGCTTTTCCCCCGCCACTCCCAAGAGAAAGTACAAGTACTTCCAACAGTATTTCACCCTCGTGTAGCAGCTGGAAGACACACAGGCAGCTCTTCCTCACTGCTACTCCACTTCAACACACCTCATGAGAAACAAACTAAGCAGCTGCACCCTTTGCTGCACAAGGCCTGCATCTGGTACCGCCTGCATCTGCTAAACAAATCAAAAAACAAGAACTGTGCACAAGACACATCAGCTCAGCTGATGTGCCCAACCTGCATTACTGTACACCCTAGATAATGAATTTCCTGCAGCCAAGAAGAACTAAAAAGTCATTTAGAATAAACAGGAAAGCTGGGGAAAACAAGCTTGCTAAATTTAATTCAGAGCATTAAACCTAGATTTTTGTTGTCAGATTTGGTGGGCAACTTGAAAATATGCCATGAAGAGCTATGAAGACAATATTCTTCCTTTTACAAAGAAAAATCCAGACAGAAGGCAACTGCCAATAAGGTAGCATTTGTTTTAGTCACGTAAATAGTATCTTCCATAACCTCCATGTCTTGATGTCAACAAATGACAGTAATAGAGAAACGGAGATAACAGCAGGTCTGCATGAGCCCAGAGGTAACTCCGGGTCTCCAGTGATGGGCAGCTGAGCACTGTTTGACAGATGGCCTGAAAACCTGTGCAGCGGCTCAGCTCATTCTGAATGGCTGCTCTTTACTGTGGAATGTAAAGGGCACACGTTGACGACACCGTGAAGGAAACAGAGGGACGTGGTTTGCAGCTCTATTGTTATGTTTGTCTTTAAATAAGGTGTGTGAACCTGTAAAGCAAAAGTCTTTTTAAATACTCTCCCTTTTTACAGCTTCCCTTCTCAGCTGCCAACATGTTTTATATCTATATGCTTTGAGAATTTCCATAGCTGTTACATGCAATAGCTTCAGCAGCAATTGTGGGGTTGTCCGGATATTCAATTAGTTAACATGAAGAAGGCTTTGGTTCCTAATTTGCTCAATTTCTGTCTTCTCCAATACCTTTCCACTGAGATCAGAATTCCAGAAGTCTAGAATCAAACTGTGCAAGTCAGTCAATGTCAGATGCTGAACCTAACTGCTTTCTGAACAGCAAAAAGGTTTATCTTCTTTTATTAATTAGAGCAATGCAGCACCCCTTTATTTTTCTTATCTCCCCACAATCCAAAGAAGACACCTGAGATGGCATATGTTGGCTAGGCTCTTTTCTCTCATTTGGAATCACTTAATGGCTTTGTAAAACAGGCACCCCAGCAGGCAAAAAAATTACCCAGAAGGTTTTCCCTTCAAAGGCCAGTCTGGTTACGATGGTTAATCTTGGGCCTCCCACCCTCTGTCTCTCAAGCAATTCTGCCATTCAAGATGAAGATGAGAAATCAGTGTAATTAGTACCTATTTCTCAGTGGTAGCTGAGCTGACCTACCTTGTACATGCCATTTTTCCTCCTTGATGCAAGAGCATAGCAGCATCTTAACTTCAGCAGCATAAAGGGAAGATCAAGTCAATTAGTGGCAAGAGGAAAAAAAGAGCAGTTCCTCTTGGATGTAAGAAAGGGAGAGCAAGTACTGCACAGATTAGGTGGCTCATTACATTCTTTTTCATCTTGGATTTTTAAAAGGCAGCAAAAATGCTAATATATCATCAGAAGTATTTGCTAGAAGTTTCTGCAGTCAAGCCAAAGTCTAAATGCAACAAAGAAGTATTAGAAATCCCACGCAAAGCCTTGGTGCCAAACAATTCCCCATCAGAGCACTGAGATGCTTTATGTGGCATTTAGAATGCCACAAGCATCAGAGATCTGCCCTTTGGAGATGATATAAGGCATCAGAACATCTCATTATCCTTTACACTAGAAAAATCCAAACATTCACTCTACTACTGAAATTTTACTGCTAGATGTAGCCTCAACTGCAAAGAGCCCCAATCACAAACAATTTGTTCTTTCAAAAAAGAAAATCTCTAATAGGAAGAGTACTCTTCTCCTGCTGAGTTGCCTACACAGGAGTAAACAAAGCCCAATCCTTTTTACACAGGGAAATCATCAAATGTGTGGATTAAACAGAGATTCATCACTATCCCTCTGAGCATGCTGGGAACACTGCACATTTCTTTGGCATGAAAAAACCCAATCATTTTCAAATAAGATTGCTGTCTCCATCCTGAATAGAGCTGCAAGTGACTGAGTTACTGTGGTGTACAGTGGATCAGAGCTTGTCCACTGAGCAGCAGTAGCCAAGGCCACGGTGTGCCCTCAACCCACTGCAAATGCAAAGTAAAACCACTTCCACATGGCCTAGCTTAAAATCTTGTACTGAGTTGCCATCTATCACCAGCACTTCAGTAATTCTTCTCATGCATTCTCCTCCTCTTGAAAACACAGTCCTTCACACACGGTACCTCAAACATTTGTTATCACAGGAATGTAGATTTAGGGAGGCAGCACTGAAGTTGTTTACATGGAAATTTGAACAGGCCATGCAGAATAAGATTCTCACTGCCTTGGGAAGTTTTTAAGTGCAGCATAAACCAGATGCAATTTTCATGTAGTGCATGAGTGATGGCACTTCCAGAAGGACAACATCCCCTGTTATCACAGCAAAGTGCTGTATGCCCTTGAAGGGAGAGGAATGTCGGCTCCTCCATCAAAGAACTACACTCCTTGCAGCACAGGCCTTTTCCGTGGCATCCTCCCACCTCAGGACTGACCAGATTTGAACCTGCATTATCTCACAAAAGTTAGCAGAACCACAGCCCGTGGCAGACGGCCAGCATGCCAAGCAAAATACTACTCTGATTTGCGCAGAGTGTCTTTTTTTCAGCTTGACTGATTGCCTTTGAGCTGGATCTTCAACTCCAGTGACATCTTCAAAGAAAACAGCAGCTGCAAGATATCACACTGCTCGTGACAACAGTCTGGCACTAAAATGGCTGTGAAATCCCACTGCATCAGAACGGGACACAGATATTATAGCCCAACAGGGAGAT
Source organism: Mystacornis crossleyi (assembly GCA_013400655.1). Classification (NCBI taxonomy): domain Eukaryota; kingdom Metazoa; phylum Chordata; class Aves; order Passeriformes; family Timaliidae; genus Mystacornis; species Mystacornis crossleyi. The sequence goes on along the minus strand of VYZQ01047471.1, from coordinate 22,192 downwards.
ATGTACTGGAATGGAAAAAAAAAGACTACGGAATACCACAGAAAAAGAAAGGAATACCACATTTACTGATGTTAAAGGGCTGTCACCCAAAGTGTCATTCCTCCTTTCCTTCACCTGTGCAAGTCCCACACAGATCAAACAGCTTTCTGGAAGGTCACTAGTCAGGAAGAGAAGGATCCAACAGCCACTATTTCAAGTCAGCCTGACTTAAAACAGTCAAGGCACTGCCTCATGTTTATATCGTGGTCCATTATCCTTGGGTTGGAAGACATCTCCCTAAGACCACAAAGTCTTTGGGATTCTAGACTGAAGCCAGGCATAACATGGCAGAATGCAAGGGGCACAGATTTCAAAGAGGAGTTTCTCAAGCACACACACTTTACACAAGAGGCGGAGATTCACTGCCCAGGATTCATGAACCCCAGCCCTCTGACACAGCAGCCATCCCTGCCAACTGATGAGGCAGAGTAGAAAGACCTGCACAAAGATTTCAGCAGATTCATGATGTGCCCACCTCCCTGGCTGCAGGCACTGAGGCAGAACTCGGCACCAAGATTTGCCTGCAGGAATGGTGTGGAATGGCAAAGGGCCCCAGGCTAACAAGCCTGAGCTAACGAGCTGTCCCCAGTACTGTGGGAGCACGAGCTGCAGTCGTGGCACGAAGGAAGCCTGTGGGAGTCCTGGGTGATGTGGAGATGGGAGAAGCAGTGTGTACCTAAGCACCTGGGATCTCACGGTCTGGCTGGCAGAAGCAGTGTGAAGAAGCAGCTCTCTCAGTTTGTTGTTAACACAGGTGCTTATATTCTACAGACAGTTGTCCTATCCATGGTACAGCTTCCTGCACATCTGTACTCTTCCATCAGGGATAACCTGGACCTGTCTGAACTGCTGAAAGGAGACGGACAGTAGAGATAATCTACTCAAAAAAAAAGGAGGTTGCTATCTAGATTTGGACTGTGAAGCAAATTCTGCTCTAGCTTTACCATGAACAGCCAAGTGATCAGAAAACAAATGAGAAAAACAGAGGAGGGGTCACAGGGTGAAACCAAACAAGGAGGGGTCCAGTCCAACAGCAGCTGCACACAGCAATCACAAACACTCTCCTCTCCCAGGTGTTTTCTGTACTCAACAGCTGGGACCAGTCAGGTGTGATCTCTGCTCTTAGTAAGAATTGGGCATGAGCATCTCCAGAGTGGGAGAACACACCTCAGGATAAAATGAACAACTTTGCTGTAGATGCTCCTCAGACTCTGCATCTTGAGAGACCCAAGATGGAAAGTATAAAATCCCTGTTAGCTCTACAATTTTGCTGCAGTAGAGGAGCTGTAAAATGAGAGACATTCTGCATATTTTTTATCAGCTTAGCAATAAAGAGATCATGCCATAGATGGTTTAGATGCACTCAGCCCTCCCTTAACTGTCCGTGTAGAGGGCGCTCTGGGCTAAGCACTGTCCCTGCAGCCCCAGGTGTTAACTGGCACTGGGCTAGGGGGAAATCCCAGAAGGAAGTTCTTCCTTCCCCCAAAACACTAGTGAAAGCCCCACTTGCTAGACTACACAAAGAACACAAGGGTAATCCTGACACAGAATCACTGCACAGCCTCAACAGGCCAGACACTGCTTCCTAAAACTGCTTCTCTAGTTGTAAAATCAACAGAAGAGCTCCCTCTGCACCTGCTGTGGTTTAACTGCTTTGGCCACAGGTGACCGGGCTGTACAATACAATAGTCTAAGTATGCTGGCACAGTCTTTGTGCTTTCCTTTTGCTGCTGCAAATTCCTCATTAAGATGTCTGGAAACAGAAATACAAAGCTGAGATTATCACAAGGTTTTGGGACAGTGAGGTCTATCCACATTCTGTTTGCCATCTCTGTTAGAGCAAGGGACCGGTCACTATTTTCCTCTTTCCCTCAGCCCACTGGTTCCATTTACATTACTACCTCACATAATGCAACAGCCTTCACACCTTCACAGTTCAGTTACCTCCACTCTACCGACCTCTGTCCTAATGTTAAGGCAAACTTAATTGCTCATCAAGTCAAGTGTGCCTCAGGCCCTTCCTGTGCTGCTCTTTAAACGCAAAAGCAGGCACACAGTAAAATCTACAGAGTCACTGAAAAAGTTCTTCAGGTCTCATCTTCAGTGCATTGCCCACAAGATATATGACAATGCTTGGATGGATCATGCTGTTCCAACACTGGTCACTCCCAAGTCGCAATTTTTTCCCCCCTTCTACTGTTATCCTGCATTACTCTGGCCTCTATCCCTCTATTTTTCAATAATTGTTCAAAGGTCTTTGAGACAGGGCTTAACTTTTTATTACATACAGAGTACAGTCTTATGTCTGATTGGGGCCCTCAGACGCAATGATACAAAATAATAATAATAGCTGCAGAGCAGTGGTAATACTCTCCAGTTGTAATGGGCATGCTGGAAAGATTACTTGATGTTTATAAAGCTTTTTCAGACTCTTAGATGAAAGTCAAGCTAGTGATGCACAGGATTTATTATTCTATTCAACACTACAGTATCCAAGGCTAGCATTTATTCTAGTTGAAAAAGATTTTTACTGTATTGTAAAAGGGAAACAAAATGAAATATATACAGTGCATGGTGCTTTATATATAAGGCGCAGGCAGCACAAGAACAGAATTTCATTATTGAAATGGATGTAGCTGAAGCTGTTACACACAGTAGGTAAGAGACCAGATTCAATGACCTCTTATTCCATTTAATCAAAATTGTTAGTATATGGTTTTCCAAAGGCCAAAGAAAATTTCTGGGGCTTTTTCCCCCTTCTTTTCTTTATTACGTATTTCATCACTTTGTAATAAACCTTTGTAGTTGCTTATGATGTGAATCTCAAGCAGACTTGACCAGCAAAGAAAGGAAAATAAGGCACATGTAGCTGTAGCAAACAAAGCCACAGTTCTCCTGTAATACCCTGTGCATTTAACCACCAGATCACAACCATCCGAGGAGGCTGCACTCCCTCTTCCTCATCACAAGTTTCTGCTCATTTCACAGCATCCCCCACTGCATCCCCCCCACCTGCATCTATTTAGATGCAAGTTCCCCCCTCCTCCCACTCTGCACTTGCTGAGCACAGAGGGAAGGCGATGCTGTTTTAATGGTGCTGGTTATGCTATACGTGGTCTTGCTGTTTCTAGGAATAGATATGCTCAGACATCAATTAACATTAATTGCGGGAATTAATCTTGTTCCTCTGCCTCAGACACCACAGAGATCAAACCAAGCCCATTTGCAGCTCTATTTTTAATTTAGTGGAACTATAGTTTTTCCATCCAGTGAAAAATAATTAAGTGACATGCTGTCCAGATAATACACAGTTCAGGGATCTGCGTGTTTAGGAAGAAATTAACCAAGCAGGAAAAGATCATAACTATTTGTGCCAAAGCATCTTTGTTACGGTAAGTCTTTCCTCTCTTCACATCTGCTCACCAGTACTTCACACCTTCCTGCTTGAGTGATCCTCAGAGATACTGAGAATTATGAGAGTGACTTGGGAAGGAGCTGAATTTACCACCCTGGCAGATAATCCCCAATTCTCAGGGTCAGCCTGTCCATAAGAGCAAAACAAAAGTGGAGAGAAGATAAAACAAAGAAGTGGAAGGAAAGATTTTAAAAACAACAACCACCAAAGTCAACTAACTAACCAAAAATAAAGCAAAGGGTTTTTGCAGCTTTCCCCTAAAGCAGTCGACCATCTTCTTTATTATTTCCTGAAGACAGACATTTCAGGCCACAGATAAGGCTTTGTACTGTATTTTGCAATTTTTTGTACCAAATGAAGCAAAACAGCTTTCAGCAGACAGCTCCCAGTCTTAAGTTCCTGCCCCAGTTTCCTACACACATCAGCGAGGATGGCTCGAGCGTGGCCAGTGAAGTTAGGGTGGAAACAGACTGGATTATTTAGCAAGGAAAGAACAGAATCCTACACCATAAGGGTGAACCTGCAGCTCTCAGAAAGCTGATCTGTAAAGGGCCGCGGGACATAACTCTGACACGAGACTGCCCTCTAGGACTGGGGCACAACCCCTTCCATACCAAACCTAAAGCAGCTGAAGCAGGCATTATGTCCCTGTACAGTGCAGACTGCTGATCTGTATCTATGGAAAGCTCTTGGATGGCTCCTTCGGTTTTCAGAAAGACCTGAACCATTCTTCCTCATTCCTAGGTTAAACTGGCAATGTCCTAGGTTAAATCCCAAGGTCAATTGGCATGACATGTAGCATCACTCATTTTTACTGCCTGTGTCAGTCCAATTATTCTCTTAGCTCGTCAGCACCAGAGACCTGAGCTGATCTCACCTAAGGCCGTCACCCCTTTGCTTCCTTTTCCTGGCATTTGCCAAACACAGCATGCCCAGTAATAAATAGCATTGAACCCCTCCTCTTATTTCCTCTTACTAGAGGAGAATGTGGAACATTCCCACTTCATACCAGCTCAAACTCCATCCAGAAATGCAGTTTAAGAAAAAGGTGGATCTGTGAAACTTCCTGGCACCTTTACTGTAGACTGTCTCTCCTGGTGTCAGGAGCCCATTTGGAGGCAACAAACATTGGTCGGCCCCACACCCAGAGACATTTCAGAATTTCCCCCGCAAAAAAAGGGTGTGGAGGAGCACCACCATTCCATTTGCTCTCATAGATTTCCAAAAATCCCACCTTCTGACTTTCAAAAAGAAGAATGGTTCCCAGAGCTTTGGCAACAAGACCCATCATTCCCACAGTTGCACTGTAGTCATAAACATGACAAGTGTTAGTGGAGATCTGCCATGTCATGCCTGACTGGAGAAACTTCTAGTTCCTTTAGAGGGGGAAGATGCTCAAAAACAAGACTCAGTTTGGTGATACTTTCCCAGGAAAAGGTCAAATTTACACATGCTTCTGTGTGAGTGAAGGGCAGAGGCAGGCTGGGAGTAGCAATCTGTGCTAAGAAGTAAGACAAAAAAACCAAAATGCATTTATTCAACGCACATCATTAGTTACTTAATTTACATTCCTACCAAGCAGCAATAAACATCCTTCTGCTGCTTCCCATTTCCCCTCCCCCCAGTTTTTCCATTAGGAGCTCAGCTGGAGGCAAGGAAGGAATGGGAGAGGAGGGAAATAGAGAACCTAATTCCATCTATCTAGTTCTCAAAATACTGATACATAATTCTGCCAACACAGTTACCTTGACTCACGACCCTTGTGCCCCCAGCAGTCCTTACTCACCGCTGACAGCAGAGATCCCAATCCCAACACCAACAATTTCAACATCAATTCTAGTCTCAACAACAATTTGGCTTGCTTGGCACTTCTTCCACTACCTTACTTCTGGAGGTTGCCCCTCTTCCTCCTCATAGCATTCCCCCAAACCACTAAAAATCCATACCATTGTGATCCAGCAATTCTATGCAGCAAGAAAAAGTAATGCAATCAGTGAGAGAGCTGAAAGAATCCATTCTCTACTGTCTCACCCTATCCTACAGTAAACATACTTCCTTACGAGACGGACACTGCAGCGAAGCAAGGACATACAGAAAAGCAAACCCTTCCCAGCATAAAGGCCTTCTGTCCAGGCGAAACTGCCACAAAACACGTAAAGTAAGGCCCATTCTATTCAGATGGTATTTACCTCACTTGCAAATCACACAGAATTTTTTGGTGTGAAAAAGCACTTGCTATCGAGTGCTAAATACATCCTAGGGTATGGAGGAAAAGAAAGAATACAGAGTTAAAACACTCAGATAAAGCAAGTAACTTTAACGTAAACCCAAAGCACAAAGCCAGTATTTTAAAAAGTGATCCAAACTCAAAAACATTTTCACATTCAGAGATTTTCTTTCTTTCTTCAAAGGCATAGACAGGGACACCCTGATCCCAAAGCAAACAGGTCAGTTCTTCAGAGTAACAGATACTCACCTGAACTCAAGAGTAACAAACAATTTAAACACACAAACAAACAAACAGTTAAAGTAGTGCAAACATGAGAAGAGAAATCAAGGAGCTAAACACAACACTGGTTTTGGGAACATGCCCCAGGCATGGATGTAATGCTGAAGCACACCAGCACTTTACATGGTTTTTGTGAAGAGCAGCCAAGATGTTATTGAGTATGAGAAATTGGTGTTTTGATGAAAGGCTGCAGTATCCCATTTCTAACTTGAGCTGCAAAGCAAATCAAAGTGTGGCTTGCATTCCTACCTCAGTTTTCCATTTATATAATCAGGATACTAATATTCAGACACCTTTTAAAAATATTTTACTATCTTTGTTTGACAAATGCAACATTAAGTAAGTTTATTCATGCTAGTCACTTCCATCGTACTCATTAGCTCTACTTGAAGACATCACAGCTTTATTAGACACCAAAACTGCTTCATAAATTTCAATTACCTAGAACAAATCATTACTACTATTATTTTATTAACTCTTGTGTAATTGCCTGTTGTGCATACAATTACAAAGTTAATATATGCAAATCCAACTTTAGAAGTTCTTTCTGTAACTTTTATCTCCATATCTGGCACGTGTATGCTTAAGTAATTTTTTAATTAGTTTTAAAATCTCCATCCTGAAATTTTCACTGTGCTCACGCACTGGCATGATTTAGACATTAAAACATGATTTTAAAAATTATCTTATTATTTCCAAAGCAGCCAACTGTATCACTGAAAAAAAAAGGAAAAATCATCTTACCATTCAGATGTATGCAGAAATATCCATATTTACAGGAAATCTTGAAAAAGAGGATCAGATCGTTACTCCTTTGATTATTTTTTTAAGAGGGAAACAAAGACAGCCACCTAGTTGTGTTTTAGGCATAAGGTATCAAGATCCCATATTACTAAGCCACAGCTTTCACTCAGCTGTTGCCTATTGATGGCAATGGTCTGCTTTTACAGAACACCCGAGGACTTAAAATATGCACCTGAGAGAAGGCAGCATTCAGTTTTGAGCATTACTCCAGGGGCCACTATTAATTGGTAAAATAACTATGTGTTCCCTGAGGCGGGGATCAGAACTCTGGACACCCAGGTAACTGAAGTACTTCATGTGGGAGCCAGATTTTCTTTTCTCATTATTTTCTGGATGATGGCACAGCTTCAATAACACAGGTAACAAGTACTGTGCCTCTCTCCCAGTAAACTGCAGGCTTAGAGTACTTCTGGGAGTAGAGAGAGATGTGACCTTGAAAGTTGTGAGGTTGCAAGAGAACAATCTCTCACTTGCTGCACAGTTTCTCTGACAAGGTGTTGTATACCAAGACGACACCTTCATCTCTTCTCCTACAATGAGGATGCATTAAGGAAGAAATAAAAGCTCTCTTCTCTTTGTAGGCAACTCTGCTCAGTACAGAATGCCAGACAATATCCCAAATGTTTCCTAATTAAACACCTGAGCTCTAAAAAGAGATGAACCCTTTCACTCACAATTTCCTACTAGTTTGATCTATCTTGTGGATCACTGTTCTGGAAGTCATTTCAGGCATCTTTGAAATACTGTTCTGGAAGTCATGTTGATATACCCAGCTTTTCCTACAGCCCATTCAAGAAGCACAAGCGGGATTTGATACAGGTTTCAGATCCAGCTCCAGGGAGAAGTGATTAAAAAATAAAACATTTTGGCATTTAAAGTGCTGTACTTCATTGTGCTGAATTGTTTTTGGTATCTAGCTCCTAGAAACTGACATCATGAAGCTGTGCTTACCGGCTTTCCTTGAACTAAACGAGCATCTGAAGGTAAACACAGCAAGTTGTTTTTAAAAGGAAAAACGTGGGCGGATACAAAACTAAATTGATAGGAAGCTGAAAGCACCTTTCATTGTACCATTACAATAAAATAAGAGATTTCAAGGAAGACTGTAGTGGTTTTACCTAGGCAAGGATGAGCAGGTCCTGTACCGACCCGAGCCCTCCTGGGGCACGGCACAAAGGAGCGACTGACACCCCGGGAGCCGCGAGGCACTGCGGGCACCGAGGGCTGCACAGGAAATTATGGAACCACGATTGGAAAAGGCAGGAAAACAACAGGCAGAAACCGAATGAATCACAGGGCATCCTTTGTAAATAAACATAACGACGATGGAATTACTGGCAAAGCAAATTATACAAATTACAGATCGTAAGCTGCAGCTGCAGAGCAGCCTGGTTGATCATTCCAAGCGGAGCGGGCGGCGGACACCTCCGGCATTCCGAGCAGCTCCTCACCCGCACCGGGACGCCCCACAGGAAGCCGCACTGACATATTTAACACACGTGTGGCTCGAGCCCTGGTCTGCCGCCGGCGCGGGAGGCCCTGGCAGGGCGAGGGAAAGCCAAGCCTCTCCTTCTGCCCAGAGAGAACGCGCGGCCCAAGGGGCCTCCTCGGCCGGGCGGTCTCCGGCTCCCTCTGCCGGGGCCGCACCAGCGCCACCGCCGCTGCCATCGCTGCTGCCATCGGCCCCTCAGCGGGTGCAGCCCCGGCACAGCTTTCCCTGTCCCGCCGTGCCCCAGCTGGCTGAGGGACAGGCGGGGCGGGGGGCGGGCACGGCCACGGGGACCCCTCCGAGGGGGAACGCTCGGGGTGCGGCCACTTGAAGAGGAGAAGCCCTGGGAGAGGAGAAGAGGAAGGCTGGGCGCAATGTTGGAAGTGCGGCGGGAGGCGGGTCGGAGCCCTGGCGTGGAGCCCAGGCCCGGAGCGCTGCTCCGCGGGCAGCGGCTGCCCCGGCGCCTCCGCCGTGAGGGGCGGGAGGTGCCTCCCCCGGGAATGCCGCCCGTGGGCCCTGAGGAGGCCCGGGAGAGGAGCTGCAGTGCTGTGCCTCTCGCCGGCTGCCTGATCAGTGCAAGGTGCCTCTCCCCTGCACAGATAAACCACCTTGCCTGTAACAAGCGTTCTCCTTTCAAATTTGAATGGTTTCTTTCAGTAAAATACGTTGTTTTTATCGCTTATTCTGTCTGTACAAAACACACCAGATTTGTTGCTAGAGATAAAGCTGTAAGCAAGGACAACGTTTAACGAAGATATCAAAGGGTTTCTTACAAAGCAGTGCTCAATACATACTTTCCATTATTGATACTAAGGAAAGAAATAGATGGCCATTGTAGATTATCCATCTCTACAAAGAAAAGAACTTTCCCCAGCAGTTTTTAATGCAAAATTACACCTGGCACCCAAAACACCCAAATCGGTTCTTTCAGCTGTATTTCACTAAGGATCTTAGAACAGAATAGTAAACCTTTAAATACATGATTGCATTAAGCTCACAATGTCAACCCTAATATGTCACTACTACCCTTCTGGCTGGTGGATATCAGCCAGCTTTTTGTGGCTATCAGAAAGCATTAAGTAGTTTGTAGGTTGCTTTCCCTTCAATCTTTCCTTGCCCAGCAGTTAAGCAGCATTTGCTTAGAATGCTCTGCAAGAAATGATGTAAAAGAAACAAAACCAAATATTGCCTCAGCTTCTACTACAGTGTGAAACTCATATTGTAGCTCAGGTAAATCTTCCTTTGAGGTCTTGTCCCCACAAACTTAATTCACCTGCTTTTATTTTTTAATAAAATTGTCTTTCAAATATATGTGGAACATTGGAGGGGACAAGGTATACAAGGACGGAAAGTGCACTGTCAGCCAAATAAGCAGCTAAATGCAATAAATAAATAATGAGAGGAAGCAGAAGGCCCTGAAACATGGGCCCATAAAGACATGGGAATGCCCAGGAGAGCAGTCTTGTAGAAGAGCAAACACTACAGCTTTGCTTCCAGACAGCCACCCAGCACAGGGGACGTGGAAGAGAAAGCTACCACCGATGAGGGCAGATGCAGTAAGGCTCCAGATGCAGGCACGGGCACTTCCAGGGCTAGAAATGTTAGTGCTTCACACAGGAATCAGACAGATGCTAATTGCAGGTCACAAGGGAGAGGAGAATTCAGTTCCTACTTGCAATGATGAGCTCTATGCGACTGTCCTAGAAAGATCAGGCAGTCTGCCATTTCAGGTCACTGAAAATCTGTGGTGTTGCTCAACAATGACTGAAGCCAGTTCAGGGAAATTGGAATTGTCTCCTCTTCTTTCCTTCCCTTCCTCCAAGATAAGAACGGCAATACTCATCTTTGCCTAATGCCATGTGTCCAGCATTTGTTGGAAAGTGATGCCGTCATGAAGCTGTGAAATCCGAGTTGATGCCATTATTCCCAAGAGTTTCATTGATTTGTTATATAGCAAGGAACATTATTAACTGCCCAGATCACCGCCTGCCCTTGGCTTCACAGCTTTCCATTTAAATAGATGGAGACCTGGGAAGATATTTTCAAATAGAGGAGCTGTAAATTTAAGCACTATTTGATATTCAGAGGTGCTGAGATTTCTTAACTACCAGTGAAATGAATCAGAGGGGCATTTGCTCAGCACTGCTGAAAATTAGGGTGGGTTTATTCAGGTATTGCATCAATTTGAAAATAAAAACCCAGTTTATGCACCCAGGTTGAAGATTTTGGCCATGATTTTTAGCAAGCGTCAGTCTAAGGCCAAGTGCAAGATCCATCTGGCACTGGAAAAAAATCCTCATTTCATTCTTCACAAATGTTAAGAACAGCATTTTTGAATCAGCTTTTCTTTCTCAGTAGCACACAGTGTTCTGGAGATTACTGGGCCTGCTCTGTTCTGTTCACACTTAGACGCTCATTAATGGAATTATCCCCCTTGGGGAGAGGGATGGGGGAGAGAGGCCTGAGGATTGATAGCCCAAATACTGATACTGGCTGTGGAAAGCCCATAAGAGGAATAAACCTATAAAAAGATGATTTTTTTTTTAATCATGAAGATGCAAAAGGGCCCGTGGTACATTAATTTTTCATATGGAAAAGATAGAAACAGGTTGCAAGTTTAAATAATTTACTTAGAAGAGTTAACGCACTCTCTTTTATCTCCAACTCATTCATTTTTCAAATACAGATATTTCTGAGGAGCAGACTACTGCTGGCTCCTCAACAAGTTTGTAGTGGGTGTGGTTTTACTGTTTCAGTGGAAACTCCAGGTGATAAGCCAGCCCCTAATGCCAACTCATCCCACCACAGCAGGAGCAGGTGAACAGCAGGGTGAGGGAGAAGAAAGATCCCTTTTGTCAAGACTTCTGGAGGGAAATGCACAGGTGAAACTCAGTAAAATTTCCCTTTAAAGCAGCTAAATCCGTACTGTGATATTCTTATGAATTTAGTCTCAAAGCATCTGGAATTGATATTATTCCCAAACTCCCATCTGTAAGGACTTCTGGGACACTCTTTCACCCTGTAGTTATTAGGTGAACAGCAAGCTTTGCTGTGCTTTAGTCATCCGGCTTCTTGCTGGGATTAATCTGTGCATAAGGAAAAGGAACATCTCCCAGACATTTTCTGGCTACATAGTGCAGTATTATTTAATTTGATAATTATAATTAATACTACGCAGAGGGTTATGAATGCAACTGTGCTAAACAGAGAATAAGCCAGAAAATATTTCAAATGCACCAAAAATATTCAAAATACTTCACAACAGCAGAAAAATGGCAGTCTGTGTATTTACAAGCAGTCCCATCTTTCAGAAATCTCCATCTGAGTACCAATGTTGGAAGCCTTTCTTTTACAAAAATTCACTCTAATTAGAGATCGGATCAGAAAACAAAGTCTCTAACTGCTTTCAACATCTTTCTGTATGAGAAAGAGCATTATATGCATAACACTAAAGTGTATTTTTTTAAGGCACTGCTGTCATGCTAGGAAAAGCAGCTTTGGAAATGCCACCACCTTGAGCCTCCTACCATGCTGGGAACAGCATTAATGAAGAAGCTGGCAGACGAAGAGAGTCTTAATCTCTGCTGAGTGGTATTGGGGTGTAGCCACTCGCAAAGGTCTTTCTACCAATCAAGATCTACTGATAAGGATTTAGATTAATGTCTCTCATCTTTCACTACAGAACAGCCTTTTTAAAAGACAAGTGTAGAAAAATAATTGTTTTCAAAACTCCACATTACAAAACCACCTGACAGATGGCAGCTGACAGTGATTGTGGCTGCTTTGACCTAACTTACACATCTGAGGAGCAAAGAGTATTCTGCATTTTGAATGAAGAGTTAAATCGTGCTCATATTATTTGCTAATGATTAATTTGTGAGAGATGAATTTATTGGACATGAGCTATTTTCCAAAAGCTATATGACCTCATGGAACAAGCCCATATCAATCTGATTTTAGATTGCAGACATTACAGTGCCAAACAGTGATGGCTATCAGTACAGTCCCTCTGTTAAATTTTTTTTTTCACACAAAGTAATCAGTGAGTAGCTCTGGGTGAGAAACTGTTCTCTGTTCAGAAATAAAATTCAGACTCAGTGGGTAAATAATTTGTTGCAGATAGCTCAGGTAGATCAGCAGTGGCAGGCTGGGTGCTCTGTCGCTGTTCTCTGTATCCACAAAAAAAAAAACACTTGTAAGGGTGCATGCTGCAGATCAACATAAAGGACAAGCAGAACATCAGGCTTTCTCTTTATGGAAAAACTGAACGTGATGCTTTTGTCAGCTGCTTCCAGTAGACAACGTGAAGCTATGGGCAGGAAGGAGGAAGCTCTAATAGAACAAAGCTTTTCTAAAGGGCAAGTCAAGCAAGCGCTCCATAAAATTTCCAAAAGAACAAGCACAATTTTTGCAGTCAAATCCGCTGTCCAACTGGATCTGTTTACCACCTGCCTTATCTCAGAGGAACAGCTGAAATAATAACAGGAATCTTGATGCTGGTGAATTGCTTAAATGTGGCTCATTAAAACCCAGAGCGACTTGTGAAGGTGAAGTATTTTCTATAAGGCTCGGTAATGTCAGTATCAGGGACTGACATGTAAGAATGCCCTCCTTTCTGGTGGCCATAAGGTGGCCAGCAGTGAGGGCTGTCTGCTCCAGGGGTTCAGAATATGACTTGGTTTCACTCTGAGAAAGGGGTTTGAGTGGGATATAGGAAAAAGGGCAATATGTATAAATCAGAGAAGCTGCAGATAGACAAGCTAGTTTACATTTGTATCAGTGTCACTGTCACATTAGATGGCACCCAAGATTTATTCTTCCAGAGCTTTTTTAAGGAGCTGAAGCTTCCAGGCAGGCTGGAGAGAGAACTGCCATAGGACTGGGTACAACATGATGCTTTTCCTATTAAAGAAACATGATTAGCCTATTGCTTACTGTCTCTCTTAACCTTGGTAATTTGAAACCTGTTTCATGCTGACCATGGCTGGCTACAACCCCAGTGCACAGAACCTTGCTGTGAAGGCAGTTGGCTACCCAGGAAGGATGGTTAGTGACTCCCCTCATCACCATCACGCAGACTAGGAAAATAACATTTATCTGACCTCCCCAGAAAATCTGAAGCTTCCAGAAGCTCTGGCAGCAAGGTGAAGTAGATGCTGATCGGTAGGAATCTTGTATCTAGTATCTCTGGTCCTATCCTGCCACCCCTCAGAACATACTTGACTTTTGCACTCTTCAGGGAATACTCATACTTTTCTGTTATCTGTTCCTGAGTCATCTTTTTGTTGCCATGAACATAACAAAGGAAATGGGTATTCACTGAAGCTGGGGACTTTTAACCAGAACTTTGCTGTTAACATTCAATTTGAATCCTTATCCACAAACGTGAAATGTTGGGCTCATGTTGGTTATTGCTTCACATTCAGTAGAACAATTGATTCTTGATGGAAAGGAAGTACAGGCACAGAGGTATCAATCAAAATTCTAGTCTCTAAGGCTCCACTGTGTTAGCACATGGGAACCAGAAGGATGTGTCAAAAGAATCAATGTGCCTTTACCCTTCATTATATAGTAATAAAGAAGAATTTCTGAATCTGTATCTGACTTGTTCTTCTCCCTTTTGTCTCCCCAAAACAGAGCAACTGAATATACACACACTGACTTGCACAAACCCAATATTTAAGACAGCAGAAAACTAATTGTCATAGTATGCTCTGTCAGCTCTCTAGAGATCGTATAACCGTTCATAATTGCTAATTCAGGCTCAGAAACCCCAGTGAGATAGGCTGGAGCCAGTATTTTCATTTTTAAATATGAGTAAACTGAGACAGAGTGAGAGGTTGTGGCTCATGAAATATTGTTTCAGGAAGACATCTTAGAAATGTGGCACTGCTGCATTAGAGCAGACTGGTTAATGAAGGCTTGTGCCCCATTCTCACTGAACTCCAGAACAGTCTGCCTACTGAGCTTAATGGTCTCGGTCACTCACGGGCATTTGCCACCACCAGATAAGTCAGAGGAGTGTATAAAATTCCTTAGGCATAAATTCACATCATTCCCAGGGCATACATTAGTCACTTCTATTAAAAACACTGTCTCCTTCTTGCTTAATTGCACTAAAATCTTTGTGTCCTTTCTTCAGGATATCAAAGGGATAAAAAACCAAATAAGTAATTCTGGGGGCAGGGACACTGGTGTTCGGGTGTCCTTTAGTCATCAGAGAATCAGGATAATCTCTAAATGCTGTCACAGTGAAAATACAGCTCTCCTTCAAACGCTTTAGAATGACAAAGAGAGCTGATTTTAGTGGTTGGTTACATATTCATTTTAATGGAATTTTCCTTTTTCTCTTGTTAGCCAAGAAGGGGAATGTTTCAGATTACTGCTCTCCCCTGCAGTTTTCCATGTTCTCCCAGGGAGGTGACTATATCCAGGAGGCAAATGAAAGCTGCTTTGGTTCTCTCTAAATATTTGAGTACCCGGGATTCCCTTCGAGGGCTTTTTCATTTAGCTGCCTCTCCTGCATATATATTTCAGCTGACTTAAGAAGCTCATCCTACTTTTCCCCTGAGAATACTCATAGTCAAGTATCTGATTTTTCATGACAGTGTGGAAGACAAGCACTTTTCCATGTTCAGTTCCAGACACCTTTGCAGTCTTTCTTCTCCTGCACCTCCATACTCATCCTAGCTTTGCAGAGCTGTAATTTGGAGAAACTAATACCATGGACACGACTGTGCAGTCACCTCTCTGTTTTCTGGGATTGGATTATTCAGTTGTGGTTTATCTCTGGTACGGCTGCAGAGGGAGTTGCTCTGATGTACTTCGTATTACTGCTTGGGTGGAGAACAGTGACACCACTTAGAGGCTTGGAAATCACAGAGCTAATCCGCGTTGCATGGAGCCCCCACTGTAAACCTTGGATTCAAAGTCCCTCAGTGCCCGTGCCACTGGTCCTGGCAGGACCAGGTGGGCTGTCAGGAACTGTGCAGGAACAACTTCCAGAGCCACAAGCAGTGAGACTGAGTGCAGCTGTGCTCAGCAGCTCTGTGCAAGCTGGGTCCGAGCTAACGCCGTGCAGAACCACTGCCTGCGCACTGCAGCTCTGTACTCCTCGTCCCAGGGCTCGGTTGTTCAAGCCGCAGTGCAGCTGAAGAGCCAGATCCAGGCTAGCACTCTGCTGGATTACGGAAGCCTCGCTGGAAGATTAAGGAATGCTAGTGTGACAGCAAGAGCCAACCTAGCTTTGATACGGCCAGAGACCTGGCTCAGCTGAATTCAGCCCTGGACACAGACATGGTGTCTATTTTATTTTGGTCTCAGGTGCACCCAGTAGCCCATGCGTAGGCTTCTCATCTCACAGGTTTACCCATTACCTTTGATAACGGAGATTGTGCTATAGGAGCTCTCTCCCATCTCTTATCCCATAGTATTTACATATATGGGAAGAACAAACGTGGCTGAGATTTGCCAGTTGCCAAACACTGCAGCTGCAGCAGCTCAGTATCCACATTTCCATTCCTAGTCAAATACATTTTGCAAGAGATTCTAAAGATGCCCAGGTACGACTTTATCAAGCACAGCTTCATTCTTGGCTCATTTGTTGCCTCTGATGTTTTACTTACTTACACACAGATAAGACCAACAGATTCCACCTAGAGTAGCACCTGTCTTACATTTCCAAGAGGCTAGGGAAGGCCCAGGCAGCATGCCAAGGCTGAGTATGCACCTGGAGAGGCCACCTGACACAGAGGAAAATGGACTGGTTTCTCTGGCAGGGGTGCTAAGTTAATTAACTGTAGTTTGCAATAAATCTGATATGCTTTGGACCTTTAATGTTCAAGAAAAACAACACTTTGGAGGGAAATAACAGCAAACAATCATTTGGACTAGCTGATTATGACTACCATTTCTCTACTTCTAGCTCTTTTCCCAAGTCCCTGGCTGTCACTTTTGCACCATTGGTGTGTGTGATTTCCTTCAAGCTGATTTAATAGGAAGCATATTTGCACATTCCGTTTCACTTCAGTTTCTCCAAAACTGAGCTTCTTTCAGATTTTTGGCTTCCTGTACCTGATTTTTGTCACAGCTTCTAATTTTTCTCTTTGTTTTGGCTGAGCTACAAAAATTGAGATTCTGAGCACCTTTGCTTGTTAAGGTTCCATTTTTTGAAAGAACCAGGAAATAACTCCATTTTCTTCATGGAAAATTCTACTGGCTGTTCTCCTTTTTAAATACCTCCTCCATCTTTTTCTTAAGGATCTGTACTACCCCTATTTATTTGTTCTAGTTCTCCACATCTCTTTTTTTCCTCCTATTTTTCCTTACTTTTTGCTCCTCTAACCATTCATTTTCTCTTTCTTTCCAGTTTCTCTCCACAGTGGAGCACAAACGCCCATTCCCTGCAGTCCTGCAGGGTTTTTCTCTTGCCATGCTTTGTATGAAAAGCCTTCCACCTTTGAAATGGCTTCCACCTTTAGAGTAGAGAAGTCTTAGTGTTAGCCTTAATATCAGAACATAGCATGGGGTTTTGAGTGTTACGTGTCACTTTCCCCTGCACTGCCTCTCTTTCTGCGTGTCATTCTCCAGTATTGTCCTAAACTCCTGGACGAGCCATGAGGACACATGTTTATTCAGAAGTTTCACTTCAGAGGTGAAGTCAATGCCCTGGTTTGCTGAGGCTTACAGGAAGTTTTGAGGTGGTTATTGGCTGATTGATAATCACAGGAGAATGAGTAAAGTCCATAGACAAATCACTGCCCTGCCAGTAGCATCTGACAGGCTGAGAAATCCATCTGAAGGCAGAGGTATGTACCAAGATTCACCAAAAAGGGCATTTCAGGAGGGGTGTTTAAAATGAAAACTATGTTTTGGCAAATAAAATTTACATCACAAAAATGTAAGCCTGTAACTTTCCATCTGCAGTCAAATTACAGTCATACAAGATCCTCTACATGCCTGCAGGGACCTGTTCGAGAGTCAGAAATGCAAGTTTGAGTTTCACTCTTGAATCTATAAAATGAGGCCCAGCTTTACCATTTTTGAGCTTGTGTCCTACAGAGAATTTGAACTGTCCTGTAGGCACGGACTGCAAATCCCTGACCCGACATGGCAGTGAGTGATATTTGTTTGCTCTTTCCCTGCTACAACCATTAGAGAAGTGCTTTCTCTTGATCAGAGGCCACAAAATGGATTCCTATGGTTCTCAGGCTAGCCAGGGAGTTAGTTAGCCTCTTCTCTTTCTGTCACCAAAAGAACTGTATAGAATGATTAAAAAGAGGCCATGGACATGGAGAACAGTGCAATCATTTCAAATCCATATTTTTACCAGCTGTTAATCATGCCAGCAGTTTCCTCCCGCTCTGCTTCATGTCCTGAGCCTCCTCGTTTCCTTTAATCATTAATTAGTGCACTTGTCAAGCAAAAAGATTCTCACAAGTCCTCTGAATTTAGTGATTATCAGCCCTATCAGCCTTCCAGTTAAGTTTATTGGTTATGTTTTATCAACTCCATTCACAGTAAAACAGTTTGTCACTGTACTGATCCTTGCTGGTTATATTATGGGACAGCCACTCTCCTGACACATCCTAGTGCCAAAGGGACACTTGCACCAAAGACATGCCGTAAAGTGATTGCCCTAAAGAGCAATAGCAAGAACCAGAAAGGAGGAGACAAAAATGTGCAGAGCTTAGGATTTATTAATTTAAAATACCTGGGTTCACATATTGCTTTCTCCTCCCTTTCTCAGCAGTTTTTACCCTTAACATAGATGTTCCTTCCCGCCCGTGTAAATTGTCAGTCTGATGTCCCGGGCTGAATTTATTTGTGCTGTTTCATAGAAACACACCAGGCTGAGCAGCAGTTAAATATAGAGACTTCTGGGTCTTGATTTTTTTGCATAGTGAAGCCATAAGTCTTGTTTGGTAATCTAAATCCTGCTAAAGGGAAGTTTAGACAAAACAGTAATTGAAACACAGATGCACAATGGTGAAATATGAAAGACAGCTGTTACAATCTCTTTTGCCTCAAGGTATGAATGAAAAAAAATCCCGACATCCCAAGCTAAATTTCTTATGTGGTAGGATACTTGGAGCAAATTTTGGGGAAAGGCCTCCTGGGATGGAATATACTAGCTGCTTTCTCTAAATATAAAACTACAATGAAAACAAAATCTGTCTTCTACTGAGACACCACTTTTCTGCGGTTTCTATTTTCATATAATAGACATTTGGAAAAGTCCCTTTATATCCATAATCCCCTCTCTGGGTATAAAAAACCAACTTATTTTCATTTAGAATCATAGAACCATTTAGGTTGGAAGGACCTCCAAGATCACTGAGTCCAACCATTAACCCAGCACTGCTGTGTTCACCACTAACCCATGTCCCTGAGCGCCACATCCACATGTCTTTTAAATACCTCCAGGGATGGTGACTCCACCACTTCCCTGAGCAGCCTGTTCCAGTGCTTGACAACCGTTTTGGTGAAGGAATTTTCCTTAATGTCTAATCTAAATCCCCCCTGGAGCAACTTGGGACCATTTCCTCTCTTCCTATCACTTGTTAATTAGGAAACGAGACCAACTCCCACCACACTTTCCTTTCTCACTTTCACCTCACCTCTCCTTTCAGGTGCGAGGGATTTGCTTGCACACACTGAAGTGCTTTGCCACAGACCTGTCTATTTTTTTTGCAACCTTACCTATTATTTTGTGTTTGAAATTAGATTTCAAGTTCCTTGAGACAGGAATCCCATATTTTGCAACACAGAAGTCTTTAGAATACACTGAGGTGACTTTAAAAACATATTAAAAAGAAGAAAACCTAACATGGCAGTGTTTCTGAATTTCACGGACCTCTGTTATTGCACATCTCCATCAGCTTTACTTCTCATACAAAGGGGTTTGCATTTGACTTGGAATTAAAGATTGCCTGTGGGCAAACTGGGAGCAAAGGCAATATGCATGATGTTTTTACATTTTAGTTACACAGACCTACTGTCACCCATAGAAGTAGAAACAAATCTCCCCACCCAGCTAACTGATCAGGAGATGGTTTTCACCACAGACATCACTGAAGTCATTAGCTCAGGAAGCTTTTTATAGTGTTTCTTGCTTATTTACAGATCCCTTTGTCTTGTGAAAATACCAGCCCTTGGGGGAAGAACCTTCAAGCCGGTTCTCAGACACCTAACTTTGTTATTGCTGGGACACTGATACCTCCTTTTGCTTTTACACGAGGCCTTTACATTCCCAGCTTTTTCTGAACCTCTACATTATAGAAACTAATACTGATTCAGGCACAGAGTTTAATGTTACCATCTTAACTTACCGTGCCCATCTTTACTACCTAGGCATGGCTGGTGCTCATGGCTATGGTACCTGAGTGCCCCGGCAGACAACAACTCAACAACAGTTTTATTGATGAGTAGTAAACCAAAGACAATTGTGCAGTTTTGAGATCAGAAGTGTCTCTCAGATGTGCCCAGAATCTGCATTGGCTGTGCTACTCTGTTGGTTGTTCTTATCAGAGTTCATTTTCCAGGTGACATGGGACAGGAAAGAAAGAATTTCTGAAAAATCATTGCATTCTTGGTCTCTGGGCAATGATGACAGCAGCACAAATTGACCTTATCTATCCCTGATGAACACTGCCCATAAATACAAGCAATTGAGGAAAGCAGCTGATATGGCAGCTTCTTTGGTAAAACTCTGATTCAGTGTGTAATACACAGCTCTTACTGTTTAACTTCACAACAGCACTCCAGGATTTATAGTGGTTCAAACTATGCAAGAACATTGCCAAACACTGTGACTTGTGTGAGGCAGAATTGGAAGAGTAGAAACTGTGAATAAATATTGTATTTACTTGGTTTAAATACTTTATTGGAGCTTTGATATGTACTTGCGAGTCAGCTGAGAGACTTGGGGAGCTGGATCAAAGAAAGCTTTTGTGTGTGTGTCTGTGTGCATCTGCGTTTATCTGTACATACACGTGCATAGATTCCTACATCTGTAACTTCACCAGTATAGAAAAGTGGGTGAAGTGTCTGTCTAGACTTATATGGTAGAAGTAGTTGTGCAATTAATATCTATGA
>VYZQ01047468.1:0-12728 GCA_013400655.1 Mystacornis crossleyi | reverse complement strand
GGCAGCGGGGGTAGCTGGGTGTGTGCTTTGGGTGGGTCTAGCTTGAAGTGTTAGCTGGACAGTGCTGGTTTCCTGGTTACCTGTGGAAAAGCTTGCACTTCCAGACCGATAACAGCCCTGCTTTGAGTGATGTGCTGGAAAATTGGAACTGTAACACCCTATTTGTCATCTCTTTAGGTTGATCAGCGAGTGTTCAAGGATTTAATGAGCGAGAAGCTTCCACGACTGCATGCTCATTTTGAACAATATAAAGTTGATTATACTCTTATCACTTTCAACTGGTTTCTTGTGGTGTTTGTGGACAGCGTGGTTAGCGACATCCTTTTCAAAATCTGGGACTCCTTCCTCTATGAGGGACCAAAGGTGAGCTGAATGGGCTAAGTTTGTTCATTTGTTACCTGATAGTGAAGCACTGTGGTGTTGCTGAGTGCGGGGTTGGAGGAAGGTTGTTTTGCAAAACTCCTGTCAGGTGAAATGACTGGTAGGAAAAAAACAAGAGAGGAACTGGGCATAAATAGCCATTCAAAACATTTTCCAGCTTATGGAAATAGAGGCCGGTGCAGGGAAGGGAGATAAAAGGGAGATGTGATTCGAGGGCTCAAGTGCAGCCTGTGCAAGAGGAACTCTTGTTTGGGGTTTATCAAGATGACCATGAGACTCAGTGCATTCTGTACTTACAAAGAACCAAATATTGTATGTATTTCTATCAGGTAATATTCCGATTTGCCCTGGCACTTTTTAAGTACAAAGAAGAGGAAATCTTGAAGCTGCAAGATTCGATGTCCATTTTCAAGTACCTTCGCTCCTTCACACGCACCATCCTTGATGCCAGGTGGGTACTCAGGCTGGAGTGGCATGGCAGGACTTGTAGTGGGCTGTGGGAGATGTCTGTCTGGTGGCTTTGGTGTTGTTTTCTTCTAGATCCTAATTTGGACCAAAGCAATTAAGAGATGCAACCAACTGCTGGGATTTGTCACGAGCACTTTCATCTAGCAGAGACAAATCAGAACTGATGAAGGCTTAAACAATAATTTTTAGGTGTGGAAGAGATTACCTTGTTTAGCTGTTGTGTCATGGTAGCAAAACGTCAGAACTTCAACCCTAGGTGAAGTTTCTCTCTGCGTTGCAGATGTAACTTGTTAGCAAAATGTTTTATGATAAATAAAAACACATCCTGGCTCGAGCATTAAAAATGTGAGCCATGTCCCCCAAGCCTTAGATCGCTTTTGCGTGGTTAATTATGGGCTACTGCCACATAGCTCCAGCTGGCTTTAGGATATACTTGGAAGCAGGGAATAAATGCAAATTAAATACTCTTCTGGTCTTCAGTCCTTGCAGGACTTCCAGCTTGTGAATTATGGTCTTGTGTTTTTAGGTTCCTGATTTCAAGATTGTAGAGCAGCAGGTTAATCTTAAAAAGAAAAGTCATATTGGGATTGGTTTAATGTCTGAAAATCTTTTGAAGCTCACTAATTTTCAGTTTAGAGCATAATCATATACTGAAATTTGAGATGTTTGTTTTTAATGTAATAAAGTCCACATAAATTTAGGCATATACTTCGACTCCTGCTTCAAGAACTTTATTATTTTTATTTCTCATGTTTCAGTTTTGACTGGAGAGAAGTTAAAACTGAATAATCTTGTGCTGGAAAGGGATTGCTGGGATTGATGCAGACAGGAAAAAAAATAAAATTTTTTTGTTCCTACCTAATTTGAAAAAAAAAAATGTTGATATTTAATCAGAGGTGATGATTTGGCTTTCCATTCCTTTTCCACTTACGGAAATGATGTCTTGATTCTCCTGTCTAAACTTTCTGGTGCTGAAATAACCTGTTTTAAAGACTTCTAATATTGCTGGAAGAGATCTCATTTTGGTGTTAACAAAAAGAACTCATTAGGGATGATTGGGAGATGGGGAGCTCAAGTGAGGACAGAATTCAGTACAGAATTGCAATACAGATACGCCCTATGCTGATCTGTAAGTCTCTGCCTTTCTGGGCTTTTAAGAGTGCCAGTAGTGGTGTAGGGCCACCGAGGGAGTATGGATTTGTCTGCTAGGATTGACAAGACAGGATTCAAGGTGCCTGGTTTCTTATTCTGCCGTGCTTGTACAAGTTTTATGCTGTAAAACTCAGCATCTGAGCAGTACAAAAGCACGTAGAATGAGGTCTTTCCTGACACGGCCAAAAAATCATCCTGCTGTCGAGGAAAAATTCAGCAGTGTTTATTTGTATAGAATTCATGGATGTTCTGAATGGGTTAAAAATCATTCTGCGCAGAGTTTCTAAGTTCAAACTCTGTAGTAAGAGAGAGGTCTCTACAGACATATGCATAATTATATTCTAGTTACAGGATGGCATAGTTGGGTTTTTCTACAGGTCCACAGCATGTTGTGCACAGGTAGAGAAGCTGTTGGAATATGTTCTGTGTAGAAATAGCAGGAAATCTTTCCTTGATCACTCAAAAATACAAATCTGGCCTTAAATAAACTGTCCAAATAAGTTTTCTTAATATTTATTTCTGATAATACAAATAGAATAAATTAAATATTCCAGTTCCCCTTTTTTCCTCAGTAAACAATGAGATATTTTTGGGTGCAGATCAGCAATAATGACGCAGTTAACTCTTTTTGGACTGCTTAGACTGACCAGTTAGTGGGTTTGCTGGGACTGCAGGGTGGTATGATGCAGCACAGCTCCGGAAGGGGGCTGGATCCTCTGTGCTGCTTTGCTGTGTGCCCTGACAAGTTTGGCTGAACACTGGCCCAGATCTGTGTGCTGCAGCCAGCAGAATCCCAGAGCATTCTCACGGTGTCGGAAACTTTGGCTTGTGCACGTTCTGTATTATCCTTGTCTGCATTTGTGTTGTCCCAGGCTCTATCTGGTCTCTTAATGGTCAGGTTATGTTGGTTAACTGGAGAGGGGCCTGGTTTGGGACTGAAGGAGCTTCAGTGGGTTCTGTGGAGAAACTTACCCAACCTGTAACTGGGCATACCAAGTACTGGGTGTAGCCAAGGAAGCTCTGATTACCCAAGCTTACATCTTCTGCTCAGTGCTGTCAAGACCGTGATCTCTATAGCAGCTTACAGGTGGCTTGGGGAACTCTTAAGCATTTGATAACACTTTATCACTTGAAATAACCTTAAGCCTGAGTGCGTTGTAGAAATTTCTTGCCATATTGATAACATCTGAGACCTGTTATGTGTGAAAGAGACCAGAGACATCTGACATACGATAAAAGTCCATACGGCCGAAGTTTAAAACTGCTTTAAAACCCCACCAAGTGTGAATGATTGTCTTCTAACACTGTGTAATCTTGCAGGAAACTGACTGCTATTGCTTTTGGAGACCTGAACCCTTTTCCCTTACGCCAGATCAGGAACCGCAGGACCTATCACCTGGAGAAAGTGCGCCTGGAGCTGACGGAGCTGGAAGCCATCCGCGAGGACTTCCTGCGCGAGCGAGAGACCTGCGTGGAGAAAAGAGACCTTATTAGTGATGATGAGGAGGATAGCTGAAACTGGTTAATATAAACTGTTCTTTGGGATCGTGACCAAAGTGAGTTAACCTCCGAAACACTTTATTAATCCTGTCAAACAGAATGTAAACTAGTTGCTTTTGGAAATATGCAGGACAGATTTCCAAATCCCAGCACTTTCAGAAATACCACTTTGTATGGAGGCCAAACACTTCTGTTTACATTTATGTTCGTGGAATCATTTGTAGAGCACTTAATATCTGTCTCAGTTTAAATTGACAGTTGTTTTCCCACAGTGCACCATTAATGCCTGGATGTGAGCAGTAAGAAAAGTCCGTGCTCTGTTACGTTCATTGCCATTCTGAGTTTAGGGGTTTTTTCATGATGTAATCATGTTTTTTGTAGTGCAGGCTCAGTGTGAGAGGACATCATATTTGTTGGATTCAGGTTGGCTCAATCTAGCCATTCTTGAGGTCACTAACCAGAAAAGCATGGAATGAAGCACAGGAAGAGCTTTCACATTCCTCTGTCTTTCCCTGAAATGTCTTGCAGTGGCTCACCAAACAGAACACTTGAATATATGTACTCTGAAGTAAAGGTAAAACAAGTACCTGTTTTTGTCTCTGACTGTTGAGTGTGTACTGAAACAGTGAGAGCAAACATCATTTCTACTTTTCAGGGCAGCTGTGGTGATAAAGATTCTCATTAGTGCAAACAGCTTTATGAATCAAACTCTGTTCAGTCAATCTTATTCGTATTCAGTGTTTTTGATTGCAATGGTTCAAAAAAGGTTACAACCAAACTCCAGATATTATGGAAGAATGGAGCCTGTCACAGGAGTACCATGCTTTAGTAGCTCATTTTTTACGTATCTGTTGAAGATTCGTTTTGTTAGGATTTTTTTGTTTCTATGGATTTTTTTTGGTTGGTTGGGGTTTTTTTGGTTTTTTTCTTTTCTTTTAATGCTGCTTCTTCTTCAGGACCTAAGGTGAAGTCTTGTTCTTGAAGAAGAAACAGCATTCTTCCTGTGTGATTGTAGAACTACTGTACAATTGTGGTAGTGACAGGGTTCATAAAACAAATATTTACCAATCAATCAAAGGTCACAACATGCACTCGGGAACTGCAGATCCTTTTCCAGTAGAAAAAATGCAATATTCTCTCAATGTGCTCAGCTTTACTGTGAGTGTTGGATGCACATCCTGCAGCACAGGGGTGAGGAACAAGCCCTGGGCTGTTGAGCTGTAGTGTTCCTGCTTTGGAGGTGTGACTGGGGGCCATCCTCTCTCATTTGGTGACCAGCAGTGTTCCTAAATGGGTCTGGGGAGAAGGAGGGCTTCTTTTTTTGCTGGCTATTCTCTGGATTTTTGCGATTTTTTTTTTTTTTCTTGAACTGTTGGATCTTTAGAATGTTGGATTGACTATAATGTGTCATGATAAAACTAGTGTTCAAATACTAGGCAGCAAATCACTGAGCTCTGGGGAAGTAGGCAAAAAACCAAAACTAGTCATTGGGAAGAGTCAAGTTCATCAAGCCTGTATTTTATGTGCTTTGTTTTGGTTTTGTAGAAGTAGTAGTACTTTGTTGGGTATAATCATGTAATCATTTTAGTCAAATGTGTGTAGAGAGAAATCCTGCTTCTGTTTCACAGCACTTTTAAAAATTTTTATTTTAGATAACGTAGTTGTAGCCTTCTCCAAGTAAGCATATTATAAGTTAGTTTATATGGAAGGGAACTATTTAATCAGAGGTGAAGTTGTAACTTAGAGGACTACTTTTGATACAAAATTTATGCTTCCTGTATGACACATAATTTTTACTTAGCCAGAAAATCCTTGCCATTGAGCGACTGATGGTGTGATCATCTTGATTTATATGTTATTTGTCTTCTAAAATGTCCCCTACCTTGTCTATTGTAAGCAGTAGTTGGGTTTTTTTCCTAATTCCCTAGTTACTCTTGGTTGTGTACTGGAGGGCAGGGTTTTGATATTATTGCATGTACTGTATTCTTTTTCTACTTACAATCAGTATTTGAATACAAAAATGGGACCAGGTTTTCTAATTTTCGAGTTATGCTGTCTTGGTTTTGAAAGAGCTGGTCTCTAAATCAATCTGTAATGCAGGCTTTTTGTTTGTATGTTTGTTTTAATGTTTTTTTTTCCAAGTGTTAAATGATTTTTTTAAGGTGAAGATCTTCCCTTCAGTGACCACAGTTGAATAGTAAGGTGAAGAATTCAAATGCTTGTACCTGTTCCTACAATCTGTTATTCACTGGCTTTGAGTCTTTACTATGAACTAGTCCCATGACTTCAGGAGACGTTTTCAGACTGATTCCATTGAAGTCTTTGGGCTGTGAAGAGAAAACTAACTTTAAGGCAGCTGTTCAGGAGGGTCTTTAGCTGACAAAACACGACCTGCAATGTTACAGGACCGTTTTTGTCAGAGTTGTGCTGACGGCTCAGCCTGCGTGTGCGTGTGTTGCTGTGTTTCATTCTATCGAGTTGTTACCAGCTGTACAGTAAAACTAAGTAGCTCTGTTTCCTCTGCCACGGTGTGACTGTAATCCATGAATGTTCGGAACCCTGTGGAAGTTGGGTTGTCTCTGGGTATTTTGTCAGCTTGCAAATATGAAACGAGTTGATGCTGTTACGCTCAATTTCCCAAGGAGCTGTTGGCTTCATTTTGTGAAGCCTTGTTACTGATGTAGTGATGAGTTAAAAGGTCAAAAAAATCGCAGAGGCTTCTCACTTCTGGCCACTAGAAGTCTCCATGGAACAAAAATAAGATGCATGTAGCAGGAAGTATTATCAGGGAAGCTTGCCTTGCTTGCTGTTGCAATCTCTTTGAGTGACTTAGTTTTCTAGTGGTGCTTGATCTGGTAACCTTGGAAAGCAGTAACTCCCTAGGGACATGCAGGAAACACAGGCAGTATTGAAACCTGGTGAGAGCAGGCCAAAATACAGCGTGCCTCAACTGCAGGGAGCCCAAGGGTTTGTGTTGGTGTGCGAACTTCAGAAGTGGTGCATGAGGTTTTCCATTCGTGCCAGCCGGGTGATGGGCAATTGAACAGGGCAATTGGCCTGTTCATGCAAATCACGACTGCCAGGACGGTATTTGCACTTCGAGGCCTTGCACATAACGTGCAAAGAGTTCCTCATGCATGGTTCCCAGGATATGTGATGTAACCCAGACCACTAAGCTGCATCTTGCAGAATATTCCCCCGTCTTCATACACGTGTGCACGGCTTCCCAGTGAAACTTCTCATTAGTTCTTTAAAAAGGTCTATTATCTTCTGTTAAATAGGCAAAAAGTTGGTGCACTACACCTCTAGTTATTAGAACTGCACAGTATTTCAGCTTGACCTGTACATGTGTACAGGTAGTGTTATCATCCAGTGTTATCACATGGTTTGGTGTTGTTCTTTTTACCAGCTATGTAATCAATAAAAAGGATTTTTCTGTTGCCCTTTAGGTGTCTTCTGTGAGAGCTTCTTCCCTTCCCCTCAGTCTTTGTAAACATGGTAAGGTATTTCAGCAGAAAGGGAAAGATTTTTTTCTTTCTTGTACGACATCAGAAATGAATGAATGGTCTTAAATTTGACAGAGTTGTATGTTCAATCACGTAACTGAGAAATGGCAAATTGTTTAATTTAATGAAATTGTGTAGCTGTTTAAGTGACTGTTCCCTTAAGTGCCATGTTGAAAATCAGCAATATGCGGTACAAGAAATTTGAATCACAAACATAAATGATGTTATCTTCATAAGGATTGATGTAAAGAAAAAATAAATTGTTTATTACTTCATAGATTGCTCTGGTTCTTTTTTTTTTCCCCCATAACGGATGGAAATATCTGCAGGTGCCATCAGAACAAGCCAGTAGCAGAGCTTGTACTTTTGTCTGATAATGAGGTCTGAGAGAATCTCTATAAAAGAATATACATGTAAATTTGGCTTTGAAGCATGAAGATGTGAACCATAAACATGTTGTGTGCAGGTGATGCTGACTGGGTAAACTTGTGATTGGTGTCCTTAAGTTTCTTGGGGGAAGAGGGGAGGGGAGATAAAATTTGCATGAGCATTCAGAGGAATTTTCTGACACACTTTCTGGGAAACGTATTTGTATGATATCTCCTGACACCCCAAAAGCAGCTTTAGTAAGCTTGGTACTGATGTTCTGCCACAGTCTTTTGTAGTCAAATAAATAATTTCAGCTGTTTTTAAAATTTAACCAAGTACTCAATTAATTTGGAAATCAAGTCTCAATATCTGTCTTTCAAATATGAATTTTTGCATTTTGGAATTGCTTGGTTCTCTTAAAGAGGCTTGAAGTACCTAACGTACTTCAGATACGTAACTTAATAGCTCAGTTCTTGTAAGGAAGGAAAAAATAAAAGAGTTAGGACATGACTGTAATTGCAAATCCAAGCAGATCTTTGGTAGCAGAGGTGAATAGTGCACAGTTCTTGTCCTCTGGCTCTGCTACAGAATGGCAAGCTGTTCCAGATGTTGGCACAGCTGGAAATCTGTTCAACGGGGTTGCAAAACAGGATAGAGATCAGCAGTTGAGGCAGAACATGACTACGGCCTAAAGACCTCCCATCCTGTATACTGAAAATTTTAAGTCAGAGAAATAAACAGAAAATTCTGGGAAGAGAGTGCATGGGGAGCAACGTCCTCACTTGGATACTTGGCATGGTTAGCTTGAGTAGGTTGTGTTGCCCTAAGCAGCTGCTGGGGCCTGTAAAGAACAGCTGAGACTCCATTTGCTCCTTAGGACTAAGCTTGAAGCATCTGCTCTCAGTGGGATTGCAATGAGGATGCGAGTGTGACTGATGTGTGCTAAAAACCTGGTTCCTAAGGAATGCATAACTTAGGATAAACACAGCTGGCCTGCTCTGGACCGAGACCAAATACCTGCAGAGTCTCACTGTGCTCTGGGTGCCTCAGAGATGCGGAGAACACCCTGAATCTGCTGGTATTACAAAGTGTCAGGTGTTCCTTCTCTGGGATTTTCAGAAGTGCTAAACATAGCTTCCTTATCTGCAGCTCCTTGACCTCAGCAGAACGCAGGATCCCTGTAGTGCTGAAGCTTTAGGAATTCCCACACATGAAGTGTGTTCCCTCAGATAATGCAGAGGAAGGGTGTGCTCTGCCTTGGAAACTTCCTCCCCTGGAAAAGAAGGTAAAAGGTTCAATCAGAAGTTAGCAGAGTGGTATTTTCCATGATGATCTGCTGTATAAACCACACTTGTCTGCAGTTCAAGGATGCCCACCTGTAGTGCCAGCTTTTCAGCTAGAAAGCAAAACTCAGGACTATACACGGAATGTGATTTTAAAACCCACGGTTTTTAAAAATATATATATCCACTAATTAAAACATTCAATACCAGAATATGCCCGGTAAACTAAGATGAGTTTGGCCAACTAAGATTCCCCTGCTCCTGAGCAGCTGCATCCTGCCTGTGTCTCTCAAATGCAATGTACCTTTGGTGTGTACAAACCAGCTGGGTTTGGCAGTGAGTTGCCCCTGAAATGTCAGGTTTGAGCTGATGAGTGGAATCAGTGATGTCTTCAGGCACGGTGATTGGTGATTAAACTGTGGAATAAGCTATTTCCTTGTTTTAAGAAATGCAGGTGGTGTTTTTCTGGTATTTAATTCTGGAACTCCCCCTTTGGAACATAAAGTACGGGTTTCCTACTTTGTCACTTCTAAAGGAGGCTGGCAAATGCATGGCTGTGGTATTTACTGGTGCTGCCTGCTTGAAACACTGCTCAGGCTTGAGTTTTCCTTTCTGTTCTTGTCCCGTGTGCACATAAAAGCTTTTACCTTCATTCAAAGGTGTTAGAAAGAAGCCTTGAGTTAGTGTTTTAAGGCTGGATAACTACAGAACCATGTGAGAGCAACATCCTACTTTGGCAGAATCTGTATTTGGGCTTGCAAACCCTATGGACATGGCCCCAGAGGTGGGATTCACTCTACCCTTGCTGCTCTTGGAAACCTTCATCAAACTGAGGTTATATATGGGTTCTAGGGAGAGCTTACCCCAGTTTGCAAAGCAGTTGTAGCCTCTCAGGGTGTTTTGTTCCCTTCCTTGCAGCGAGGAGCAGACAAAAGCGGTGGCCTTCCTCAAGTGCCCTTTGCTCTGAGAATTTTGTAGTACGATTGCTGTGACTTCCACGTGGTCATATCCCGTTGTACAACTAAAGGTGAGAAACTAAATATCTTTATTTCCCTTTGAGAGACTTGGGAATGCTTCCACTGCCCTTTGAAACCTTTACTTTTGCTCCCACTTCCTGTTCTCCACCCTGGGTAGTATCAGATGGAAACCACTTTCCTTTGGGAGCTGGGAGAGCTGGGTGGAACTCGAGGGCTGTGAGCACCACTCCCAGGGCGGGCGATCAGGGGCACAGTTCAGTCCTCTTTACTTGGAACAAGCCAAGTTTCTTTTTAACTGTGATAATAAAAAGCACTGCCTTTAGGCACTTGCCTAGAAAAAAATCACTCTTGAATTTATCTATCTTCAGACCCTTATGGCAAAGGAAAACATCCTGATTATGTGTGAACATTTACCATTAGCTTTGTGTTAACTTAATCACATGGAGGGTTGGAAGTGAAGGCAACCTGGCAGTTGTATTTTATTTGAGGTTTATGCCCTTTATTATGAAGGTGTGAACAATCCCACATCATTTCTCATTAGCAAATGATGGATATTAACTTACAAAGAAACGTAAGGACACCTAAGAGTGTTTACTGCAATTACCGTCTGCCAAATAAAGGGGGAGAAAATCTAGTTTTACAGGTTTCGGGGATGTCTTTATGATAGGAGGGTGAACAGATGAAGGATGTCGTTGTTGGAAGCCAGCACTTGGGCTAAGGCAGCTGGGGAAGCAGGATGGTGGAGGTTTGTTCTAGCAGTGCAGGTTAATGCACCTTGAGCTGCACACTGAGGTCTGGGAATCCCTGCTGTTCTTTGTCACGGTCTCTTGAAACAACGGGCAATTTCACTGGGTAGTGGTGAAATTAGTTCAGACCACGCAGAAACCAATCTAGGCTTGTGTTTTAGCTTGTATAGAATATAGAACAAGGCTTTTACAACTTAAGTGCCTCTGCATTGGATTTGCCTCCTCAGCCTTATTTTCTTGGTAGTGCTTTCACATATCCTCTATCTACTAAAGCAAGGAAATCGGATTCTACAAGCGAGTTGTTCCCCAGTCAGCCTGGGTGAGCTGTGTCGGTCTGGAAGGCTTTGGACTGGCCCAGCAGGAGCTGTCTGCATCCCATCAGGGGCAGTGCAGGGCGGGCACAGTCAGGCTGGTGCCGAGTGCCCTGGAGGCTGCATCGGCCCCACACTCCCATCCAGACGGCGTAGCTGCGCTCGGGGCGATCGTCCCGGTGCCCCTGCGGGCAGCCCTCTCCTCACGGGCCGCCCTGGGCGGAGCGCGGAGCCGGGCCCCTCCCTCAGCCCCCCCTCCGGGCCCGGGGCGGGCAGGGCCCCGCGGNCCCGGCCCCGACCCGCCGCCCCCTCAGCCTCCGCCCGGCCCGGCCCTGCGCGCACGGGGAGCCCGGCGGACGCGGTAAGTGGGCGCTTCCCTCTCAGCCGGCGGCGCCTCCGCAGGTTCCCCTCTCCGTGTCCCTCTGGCTCCGTCCCTTATGCTGAGGCGCCCTCACGGCGCTCTCGCTCCGTGTCCCGCCCGTGCCGCGGTTCAGGGGCTGCGGTGTCGCGGCTGTGCAGCCCCTCGGGCCGGGCAGCTCCGGGGCCGGCGGCGGGTCCCGCTGGCGGGGGTGTGGGGCGTGCGGACCCTCGGCCGCTTCACGGTGTCCGCGCTGGCTCTGTGTGTGCCCGCAGCCGCCAGCCGGGGGGAAAGGCAGCTCCCGCAGCACCCCCGCCGCGAGCAGCTGTTCTTTATCCCCGAGCAGGTCCCACGGGGGCCGGGGAATGCAGCACTTCCAGCAGTGCCCCTGTTGGTGTTGCACGCCTCTCGCCCTGGCGCTGTTCTGGCCGAGGCCATCGGGGGCTGTTAGTCCGGGGTTCACGCTCAACTTGCTGATACCTTTCAGCAAATGCTGTGCAACTTCCATCGCGTTTATTCCGTAAATTCTCTCCTGCCTTTTCCCTCAGTCAGCTTCACTTGGGTTTCTTTACACCTGTTCCTCTGGCCAGCGAGCCGGGGGTCCTGGAGCAACACAGCCCGGTGGAGGGGACTGGTTTGGCCTGGCCTGCATCTTTGTAGAGGACAGTCAAGAAGGAAGATTGGAGTTAGAGGGTGAAAATGTGTGGCAATCGCTCCTGCTTCGGCTGATCAGTCCCCAGCTGCAAAAGGACCAAAGTCGCAGTGCTCACCTGCTTAACTCGTGAGGGAAAAGCTCATCTCTGACCCTTTCCTGAAACATCAGTTGGTTTCAGACTTTTCTGTGCCTTTCAATTGCTTGTGCGAGAAACACAGAGCGCAGAGACGAGCTCTCCCTTGACTCTGGGGCAGTGATGTGAGTTATGTGCAGCAGTAATCCTTGAAGGCGCCTCAGGGACGGGGAGCGGGGCTCTGCCCGGGCCGTGCCAGCGTGCCTGGCACTGTGGGCTTCCCCTGCGCCCTGTGCCCGGGCTGAGTGCCCACCCAGCTCATCGCTCAGGCACGCCAGGCTTTGGGATCCCTGGCCTTGGCTGGGAGCTGGAATTAGCTGCAGAGCCCATGCGGTTGGTACGTGTGCTTGAAGCGGAGGCTTGGAAATACAGGCTTGGGTCATTCGCCACACGTGTAATTACTGCAGGGTAAATCTGGGAGGTCAGAAGGGGAACCCTTGAGAGTTAGTGGCAGGAGCAGCGATTCCATAACGGGGAATTCCATGAATTGCTCAGATGCCGGGTGTGTTTTGTTTTTTATAAACACGCAGGTAGTAATACCTGCCTCAATTTCCTGGCAGAAAAAATTTTAGGCTACTGTGGTTTTCTGCCAGGGAAATGTTTCAGTGAAAATAAGTTTTGCTGAAATTAATGGAACTTTTAACTGGGCTACGCTTATTTGAAAGCAGAGGGTAAAACCCATGTGGGTTGTTTGGGGGGAATTTTTGCTGTAGGAATTGCATAGTCTTTTGTGGGATAAAAGAAAAGAGACAGAAAGGTGAAAGAAGGACTGAAAGTGAAAGAAGAAAATACTTTAATGCTTATTAAAATCTGTTTAGTTTTAGCATAAAACACCAAAACGAGAAGACAATATAACTTTAATTTGTTTAGTGGGTTTGGATTTTTGGGG
>VYZQ01047462.1:24084-43567 GCA_013400655.1 Mystacornis crossleyi | reverse complement strand
TGTAGCTGCAATTAACTGAATCATTTCTGGAATTCTTCTGATGATACAAAATGAAGAGAAATGAAAAGAATACCAAGATCCAGCTTGAGGTAGAAAGAAGGCAGGAATTACCTTCAGCGTAAGACAAAAATGCCTCTCAACAAAGTGGAATTTACACTATGATTTTGCAATTATATACCATTGTCTACACTGGCTTCTAAGGGAGAAAAAGAAAAATCAGGCGACATATTAAAAAAAACCAAACCAAAAAAACCCCAAACCAAACCAGCTTGTTTTTAACAACAAACAAAGGTTCCAATCAGTAATATAAGCAATCAGCAGTTAAAATGTCCTTAATAATAGGATAGTGGCAACAGAATAATAGTAGGGAAAATAACTATTCAAATTACTCTGCTCAACTGACATTTAATAAATTCATATTTAAAAAATGACATTTAGAGAACTAGATGATAATGCAAATGAGGGCTATATTTATGAAGGGGTGAAAAACAGCTTCTAGTCTCAAGTATAAGAATATCCTAGGTTTTGGTACCTGGCAAAAAATACCAAAACTTGCTAATGGATAGTGATCTGGTGCAATTATATACTATTCTGAGCTAAATGCCATGTATTCTCCATCTGTCCTTACAATCATAGCAGAAATAACTTTCTAGCACTGGCTCACTCTTGTTTATCTGCGTCACCCTCTTGACATGAGGTGCTGTTTTCTGAATATAAAAAGGGCCAGTAGGCCAAAAGGAGCAGCTTTAATTTACATGCTTGGACACTGCACTGTGCCAAACTGGAGTTTGGCTACTAACTTTCCTATCATAATTCAGAATGTGGATGTCTCAGTCCCCTTATGAATATATATTTTACATTTCTCTCCTGCCTCACAATTTCCACTGTAACAAGGATATTACATTTCTTTAAGAGAATTTTCATTGTCTGAAACAGTCCTCTCAGGTTTAGCAGAGGCTTTTTGTATTCCCTTTTGCTCAACCGCAAAAAACCACATGGAATATTTTCAGCAACACAGTAAAACTTATTTAGTAGCATTCAAAATGCAGCACAGTGGTGGTACCGCCCTCGATCTACTCACCTGTCTTGGAGTGGGGAATCCAAAGAATCCCCTTGATCCAGGTCATGGTTTTGTTTACTACTACATTTTCCCAATGAATGTTAAAAAAAAAAAACAAAAAACCAAAAAAACAAAAAAAAACCAAACTACAAATTTGACACTCACTTGCATTTCATTGTTCCTGACAACAATGCTGTACTCCTAGAACTTCACTGCTAAATGGACTACACAGTTTTTAACCTGATCCAAAATTCCAAATGATGCTTGGTAATGGATACAATTGTCTCAGACTATGATATAGATGTCATTTTCCTGCTCCCCTACTATCCCCAAAAAGGATGGTATTGTTGTTCTTGGGGGCGTTGTTTTTTAAAGAAAGGATGTCTTTGTTTAGCACAGTCAGTGCTGAGTATTAAGTGACAATGACTTCACCTAACATTGGGTTGAAGGCATAGAGTTCATTTAATACTGTATTTTTAGACAGTCTCCAATTTATCTATTTAAAACCAAAAGTGACTTATCTTTATTTATACTCTTGAAGTACATTACAAAAACACAGGTGTTACGTATGCAGTAAAACAACCTTAGGTTTTTCTTCAGGGAACATTGTAATTAAATCTTAAACAAATTTTAAGAAGCCTAAGCCTTGCATCATACTCAGCTTGCAAGTCTTCTCATTACACAGCTGAGATTACATCTGCTTAATAGAAAAGCCACTTCCACTTTGTCAGAACACAAATGTTAATTACAGCTTCAAAATGCATGTTGAATCTCAGATAAAAAAATATCACCAATACATAAATCAAAACAAAGTGATCAATACAGCTGCTGTAGTATTTGTGGCATTCATTCCAATATCTAGATAAAAATCCCAGATAAAACCATCTCAAAATGAAATAATCAACATCAATCTTTTCAATCAAATTGAAAAGCTTTCAGACGGTTTAAGACTCATGACTTCAACTGATTAAGTGGGAATTTCAGGCACACCATTTAATTGCAGAAACAAACCCCAACCTGTTTGTTGGTGTTTAACTCAGTAATTTTTTATTTTAGTGTTTTAATAAAGCAGTATTCAATGAATTTAAAACTCTGGAAATATAATCTGTAAAAGTCTGGAAATCACCTTAAAAACCTGGCATTTGAGAAGAAAGGAAGAATTCAATCTCTCACAATCAACACTACAGCACATTTCCTAGAGATCCTTGGAATTTAATCCTCAGGTGTGGCCTACAGGGGATGACTGTAAAATTTTTCTTTTTTTTTTTTTTATGTGGAGTCGTTGGAATTGTGGTTGTGTTTCACTAACGGATTTTAAGCCATTCCCTTCTCCCGCCCCAGCCCACTCCCCTCATCATAGTGTCTTCCCCAGCTCAGATAAAAACATTATATATAACTGTTAAACCTTAGATTACAAAACAATGTATGAGACTAACCATAGATATTTATAGTCTGCACAAACTTTGTTTGCTCATCCATGGCAAGCATTTAATAAAGCTAGTTCATCTGGAAAGAAGTTAAATTAAATAATCCAAAATGAACATGATGCATATTCAGAAAAATATGGTGTTCAGAACTAACAATAATGAAATTTAGGCCTTAGGAAAAAATATCCCACAACAAACTCTGTAATTTGTTTCATTCTTTCCCCCATTTATTTCTTCCTATGACCAAGGGAAGAAAAATTAAAGGCTAATATTTTACCAGCTTGGTAATTTTTTATTTAATGGAAGTTCTGATAATTGTCCTTTTCTATTTAAGTGGCATCTAAGATTAGAAGAAGGATGTAAATTATAAATTGATAAATTCAAAAGCATGATAATTTTCCTCCCAGTAAAAGACCCAAAATGCTGAAACTTGTCAAGCCATTCCCTGCCACAAGCACTCCATACTGAAGCCAATAGCCGAAGGACCCAGATGAGAAAGGAAAGGGTGAGAATGTCACCAGGAAAACGATACAAAATAGGACATGTGTGGTACACAACAATTTTAGCTACGTTATAGAGAGTCCTTCTGTGTAGTAGCATTCATCTTTTCTGTTTTCTGTAACAACTAAATCCACATCAGGAATAATAATCCTGCAATTTGCCTGTTAGTCTTTGAATATAATAGCAATATACTCATCTTTTCACATAAGGTATGTTTTCCTTTCTACAAAGATGTATGACATCATGCTGTGTTATCTGCTGTCTAACTCAATTATGAAGTTGTGTGTATACCCTGAGCTCAGGTAGAAATTCCTTAAGGCCAAAGAAAGGTGAGGATTTCATTTCCTATACTGTATTAACAAAAAAGGTCACAATTATTAACTTAAGATACTTTCAGGAGAGCACACAAGAGTGAAGACATGGTACATATTAATATCACCCTACAGCTTCAGAGACCTTAAAAGGCATAACCTGCCACAAAACTCCTACTGCTCTATGCTATTTATCATAGAACAATTCCTAACTTATTCTGTGGTACTCCCTTTATTTATAACTTTAAACCAAGGCTTACTTCTGCAGTCCCTGTATCATACTATCATAATATGAAGTATGTAAAGTCATGTTTTATACTGTGAAATTTAATACACTAGCATAAGATTTTTTTTTTTTTTAATTTAAAAGCCTGTTATTTTTTTGCAAGAGACTGTGATTCATGGTAACTTTAGGAGTAACATGAAAGTCAAGAGTTAGGAACTGGATATGGAAAGTTCTGTCATTCAGAAATGCAGACATTTCATGCCAGCAATTGGGGCATTCTGAACTGAGAAAATGTCATTTTTCCTTCAAATAAGTGGAAGGAAAGAAAGAATCATCATGACCCAAAAGATACCTCCACATTTTTGCAGCCAGGATTGGGAGTTAAAATGACAGGAATGATTCCATTTTTGATGGGTGCTCATGAGACCTTCTGCATACTTACACATCCCAGAAGATGCTGAGGTAGTTATACCAGCTACAGTTTGAAAAACAATGTCAAAGTTACTATGGATTTCCTAAATATTTTTTCTCACTTTCTCTTAACAACACATGCATTGAAATTCTGTTCTTCAACATTTCTCTTTGCTTCTTGTTAAGTGTCAACTTATCAGGAGAACAAATACCACTAATATTTTGTTTAATAGCGTTTGTGCTTATCTTCTATTCCAAGCTTAAATTAATAGCGATACCTATACATTTTATGGGTGGTGAATACAAAAGCACCACTTTATACATACTGACAGATCTGAATTTTAGATCAGCTTGTCTCATTACATCTGTGGTAGATGTGGGGCATTCTGTCTACTCTGACAGATTTAGCTTCTGATGAGCAATATCCTGAACGTGCCAGTGTTCAGATTTGGGGCACACAGTCACTGCAGATGGCTGGAGAACCATACTGGGATTTATGGGATTTATTTCCCTTTAATGTAACGCAGGACACTTTCTCTATAACCTTAGTGTTTTGATTGCATTTGAATACTCAAATTAATTGTTAATTAAAAAAGTAAGTCCTTCCCACCCCAAACAAACCTGTTCATAATTTTTTGGGTGCAAATGTAACGAGCCCTTCCCCTAACAATGAAATGCACTCAGAATGGGCAACACACTCAGATTTTCCATACTGGCGTTGGATAATCAGCTCTGGGTGTGCTTACATTAGGACTCTATTTGGGGTCAGGAGTTTGGTCTGGTTTGTTTTTAATGCTAATTTCACAATTGAATCTGGTGCATCATATGAACTAAAGTACGATCAGGAGACAGAGTGCAGAAACAAGATGCCTTTCACGTGAAAGGAAGCTAGAAGGTGTGCCAGAATTACACATAAATCCTTCCCATCCAAAATGAGTGTTCCATTTGAAAAACCAGCCTAGAATTAGCACAGAATATAATATCTCAAAAAAAAGAGTTAGTGTAAATGTCAAGCCCAAGACACCATCTCTTTCACTTTGCACATTCATTCTTTAGCCTGCACTGCCTCCTAACGTGGACTTTGTCACTGAGTATTGTCATGGCCTATAAAGATTGGTTTGTCATTTTCTTTAAAGCACCAAAAAGAAAGGTTTAATGTTGGTTTACAGATAAGCATTATTTTCATATCCTGGCAGAGTTCCAGTTGCAGAAGCACAGTCTGTTCTTCAAACATGGCTTGAGTTCCCAGCAGTCTCCTTNTAATAATTTATCCAAAATGAGTGTTTCATTTGAGAAAACCGAGCCTAATTAGAACAGAATATAATATATCAAAAAAAAAAGAGTTAGTGTAAATGTCAAGCCCAAGACACCATCTCTTTCACTTTGCACATTCATTCTTTAGCCTGCACTGCCTCCTAACGTGGACTTTGTCACTGAGTATTGTCATGGCCTATAAAGATTGGTTTGTCATTTTCTTTAAAGCACCAAAAAGAAAGGTTTAATGTTGGTTTACAGATAAGCATTATTTTCATATCCTGGCAGAGTTCCAGTTGCAGAAGCACAGTCTGTTCTTCAAACATGGCTTGAGTTCCCAGCAGTCTCCTTGCTAGGAAAGCAGTTTTTGGGGTAGTCTTAGCACTACTGCTCAAAATCTCCAAAATTTGGTTTGCTTCCTTACATCCATTTCAGTCACATAACTTGTGAAAAAACCCCAACCCAAAACACCAAGAAAACCTGAATATGAGTTACTTACTGTTGTGGATAAATTATTACTTGAAACTGGAAAAATGTGCTTTCGTCTAGGATCCTGGAGCAATACTTAATATTTTTATGAAATTATCCTTATATCACTGACTTCACATTGGCCATGAAATATCATAATTCTAGGGATCTGGATACTGTCAGAGCATATTTTCTAATTTAACTTCAATATTCAGCTCACGTAACCTCCAATTTAATGATAGTGGAAAAGATAATCTTGAACTGTTCTTCAGGAAGATTGAGAGCACTTTTAAAGCTATTAATATCATTAGTATTTGCTGTGCATGCTAACACATCATCTCCTTTATTTTTACTACTAAAGTATAACCCTATAGAAGGGGAAAAAGTCAACTACATCCAAAACATCTAATATGCTGAAACACGAGGCAGATTAGCTGCCAACTGCCCTTCAGATTCAGGAGTATCCCAAATCAGATCCAATACTACACAAGTGCAATACAATTCAAATTCTGGCTTTTGCCCTGGAACATGGCACGACTAAAAGTGTGCAAAGGCCCTGAAGTTGTGGATAACTGAGGACCATTAAGTATGTTCAGCTCCCAAGCTCAAAAATTCTTTCTAGCATTTTGCTGGGCATCTCTACTCTTTATGGTGTTTCTAGTAATTTTCAAATGCAAGATATGGAAATCTTGTCTTTCTTTTTCAGTCTATTACCATACAAACTTTCTCCTTAAAACCTTTCATTTCACTTTTTCCTCCGTCCTTTCCCAATTCTTAAGGAAACAGGAGTATGGAGCAAGAGAGGAAATTATAGGCAACCAAGTATAGGAGACACAAAGAATGGGAGAACATAACGGATGCAAAGATACAGAGAAACTAGTTTTTTTTTTTCAGTGAATAATGTCAAATCCAACATCTAGTGAGCTATTTATTTGTTTTTATATAGACAGGATATGATCTTTCTGAAGTTTCTAACAGGCTTCATATTCTTGAGTAAAGGAAAATAGAACATGTGTGTCCTGGTGTACACATCCAGAAATTAAAATGCATCTACATGACAACATGCAAATAGATGCAATTGCAAGTGGTTAACATGCGGAGCAGGTTCCTACGATGTTTTTCCAGGACGTTAGGAAGATTAAAATTAAAACCAGCCATACATCCTTCTATCCTTGCATCTAGTGGCAAAATCATCAGTTATTAACTTCTTAAGGTTATACACTGGATACCAGCATTTCTTATTTTCAGCCTATTGTCAAATTTACAGCTTTGTATCACTCTCCCTAGCCTTTATTTAAAAATGAAGGAACCACATATACGTCTTTCTGTATATCAGTATTCCTTGTCAAGCTCACAATCCTGGAAACTTTACTTTATCGACATCAAGACTGAGGTGGATAAGCCATTTCTATGTTGTTAGAAAACAAAAATAAGCAAAAATACACATTTCGTTCTTTCTTCACTCAGTTATTGTTCTTGCAGAAGTTAGAAGTCCATCACTGAAAGACTTGGAAATATAAAGGAAACACCATTCTGTAAATTGTACTATAAACAAAATAAATGTTTCCCAGAAACTTGATAGTTCTAAAAAATCAGGACAGGAAAGGATTCCCTTTGAATGTACTGTTTATGAATAGTGCAAACAGTACCCTACAGCAAAGTAAATGTTTGGTTTTCAAGGTGAGTTTTGGTGGGATTTTTAATTCCTTTTTAACCACACCTGTGATTTGTTTCATAAATGTGAAAATGTAAGTTAAAACGTATTTTTTTCCTCAATAATACAAGTATTGATAATCCTGCCAAAACTTAAAACATGAGATCATGAAAGAACACCACTGACACAACTGTCTCCAGAAGCATTAGCCTATATATGGGTCATATCCCAAAGCATTTCTGCATGGCTGACTTTAAAGGAGAAGTGATTTCCCTGTTATTGCCAGCACTGAGGGCTACTCAGAGAAATAAATACACATATAAAAGACCCACACAGAGCGAGACAACTCCCTGAAGTCCCTTCCAACACAGAAGTAGCAGTGGGACAGCCTTCTCCTTCACCAATATTGCTTCACGTGACTACCAGCTGGAACACGCAGAATTGTCCAGCTGCAGCCCAAGAGCGCCTCTGCACACAAACGTGCAGACAAGACACACAGCAGCTGACAGCAGCACGCCGCAAAACCCAGTCTGTATTTACCAGTGGTGGTTTCCAGCTTTGCCAGTTCTGTACCCAGCAGTCCCTCAGCGCAGTCACTAATCACACCACTGAAAACAGCTTTTCAAAACGCCCCTTCTTAGACTGCAGCACCGCATCTTTCCAGAAGCTCTGCCTGCACAGTGCTTCCAGTGGCTGCTCCGCCGGCACCAGGGCTCCCGGTGAGTGCCGGCACCGGGCTCAGCCCTGCAAGGCTCCAGCCCTCACGGCCACTGCCCAGCACACCCCGCCACGGGCACCCTCCTCAAGGACACAGCCACTCTCCTGCCCACTCTCTTCGGCCTCTGTGCCCCCGTGGGGTCCTCAGCAGCCCTCCTGCAACCGCAGCCACCCCCCAGCTCTGCTCATCCTGCACTCAGCTCT
This sequence comes from Mystacornis crossleyi, assembly GCA_013400655.1. NCBI lineage: Eukaryota > Metazoa > Chordata > Aves > Passeriformes > Timaliidae > Mystacornis > Mystacornis crossleyi. Next base: position 35,334 of record VYZQ01047462.1, on the reverse strand, counting down.
ACCACGCACATTTCCCACGGCTGGAGCAGCATTCAGTGGCACAACATTAGTGATTACTCTTTAATACTGATTAAATGGGGCATTAAATGCTAGCAGTGTAAACATTAAGTGGAAAACGATGATCCCAAAGGTCTTTTCTGACCTGGGTAACTGCGGTTCTGTGAGCTCCCTCAGGCAGCAGGTGCGATCCAAGCTGCCACAGTTCCAGGAAGAACATTCTAGAAGGAGACGTCCAACAGCTGCTGTTGAACATGTTAAACTCTGAAATATTCCATAAATGCCAACTTAGTGCCAGGCATAACATTTGCAAAAATTTCAATATAAATGCTTTCTTTCTGCCTCTTGCCCAGCTCACACATCACTCTGGAGCCTTGTGCTGCCCCAAGCAGGGCTGCATGTTAGCCCTTCCTGACTCACTGGAGCCATTCACTGACCTGGATCATGGCCATTCCAGACTTTTTCTAAATTTCACTGTGGTAAAAAAATGGTAAAATTTAGCATATGGACAGCCAGTTCCTGCTTTGCTGAGAGCAAAATGGAAGAACAGATAAAAGAACACTCATCTCTGAATAGCCCTAATTAAAGCAGAAACTCCAGCAATAAACAGGGTGCAACACTGCTTGAAGTGCTGAGTTTTATGCTCCTTTAGGCCCAGGCCAAAACTAAAGCCTAACTTCTGAAAAATAGCACGAACCTCCAGCTTCTGACGTTCGGTAACTCTTTTGCTGCATACCTAAACCTTAAAGCCTCTAAGGAAAGCTGCGACATATATTTTAAACGATGCTGTGAAGATATGGAAAGAATAAAAGGTCATGATAACCAATGATTTAACAAATTGTGGGCGGAGAGGTTTTTGTGCTTCTGATAATTAATTGATAGGTTTCGAGAGCACAGTTCTTAATGAAACTGTAAATACGTGTTGAGCATTGTGATTTAATAATGATTAATGGCTTTATCCTGTTACCATAAGAACATACAAAATGGGTTTAGTTCTTCCATAATTTAGCAGAAAAATTCATAATTTTTTCTCACAAATTTCACAGAAACAGGGTCTCTTTCTGTAAACATAAAGGTTGTGAACTTCAACATGAAGGTTTGGCATGAATCATGTACAATGTGGATAGCTAAAAATAGAGAGCAAGATGAGGAGGGGAAACAAAGAATTTCTGAGGACTGCAGTGTCTATGCTGTTGCGTGAGATAGCCTGTTTGTTATTTTCCTTTAATTTTCTTCAGAAATTTATTATTGGTGCTGAAAGAAACCAGCCTTCTGCAGCAACAGAAGCTCTGCTTTGGTGGAGATGTTGTTAGAAAGCAGAACTAGCATACCTAAATCTTGTGTCTGTTTTCACTCGCATAGAAAAACAGATCATGCACCACAGGAGACATCATGTGGGGGATATTCTCAAGTCTCCAGCTCAAGAAGCAGTGGAAACTTCTGCTTTTACAGAGATAAGTCAATAAAAGCAAAGGTTCCACAGTTCCAACAAATCTTTTATTCAGCCTGCACACAATTACTGATTGCAAGCTTATTGGAGAGAGAATTAGAAACACAACTAAGTTTTGCAAGAAAAATGTCTGATACAACATAATTATTCTAACTCAAAGGACTGCTTTTTACACAAGAAACAATAGAATAGTCAGTGAGAAGGAAAAGGAATGTTTTTGTCCTTCACAACAGTTAGTAGGCAATTGATGTAACGGAATTGTCTCCCATGATGCAGCATCTTCCTTCTTCCTTTGGAAAACTGGAGACAATGAGACTTTTGGGCTTTTTTGGAAAAATATGCTTCTGCTAAAGCAAAACAGGAATATTCATTTGGATTACACTAGGATTATGCTCTAAAAAAATGGTATCCTGCAATTTTTGCAATTACAAAGGGAATGGATCTGGGAAAAAACCCCAAACAAACAGAAAAATGTATAGAGGCTTGCAAATTACTTAAAATTCTAACCTGTAGCCAGAATATATGTTTTTTGTAGCTAGAAACTTCCACACATATTCTACCTACTGAAAATGGTACAAGTTTTCTGATGGGATCTTTGAAAAAGTTTGTGTCAATCTCAAGGATTTAAAACCTGTGTGAAGAGTATAACTTGAGTTTAACTGCGGAGCTGCTAAGGTCTCTCTATAAATTTTACATAAGTTTACAATGCCAGAGTGTTGCCTGGTGGTTCACACAGCAAGTTAAAGCACAGTCCCTACCCACAGCTTGCAACCACAATTGCTTATGACAAGACAACTTGGAGGGGGCAGGAGGGGAAGACAAGTCTTTATTAAAACCTCCCTGTAGTATCTCATGGTAATTTACTCTGAGAAGCACAGAGCTTTTTCTTAGGAAAGCAATATTTTAAACAATACTGCCTTGCAGTGCACGAGATGGTGAATAGAAAAGCAGCGGAATATCTCAGAAGCCTGCAGTAAACAACTCTTGTTTGGCAATACTTGTGGAAGAATATATGAAAAGAGTAACCAAAGGAATCTTTGACTTTGACAGTAATAAAAAGCTTACTTTTCTCTTGGACCATTTGCAAAAGCTGTAGTGAAGATGATTAAAAAGGAGCAAAAAGGAAACAGTATTTGCATTCATTCTGGTAATAGAATATGAAATTAAAGCATGAAGGGATTAATGTTTTAAAGCTTGACTTGCAGTGATAAAGCTAAGGTATTAGAAGAGACAACATAACCGTAACAGGATAGACAAGCGAAGAAAAAGCAGCACATGCCTTAAAGATGAGCAAGGCAACCTAGAATGGAATTACAAAATGATTAATCAATACAAATGAGGAAGTGTACAAGGAAAGAGAGCTTGGTGCGGCTTCTTATGGGACTCAACACTGCAGCCGCTTAAAGATAATGAAAGGAGCACAGCAAAGCCAAAGAAATGCTTTCATTCAGTAGCAAAGTCATTTGTGAACAGTTTAAATTACCCTAATCACCTCCCCTCCAGCCGTCAGTATGCTCTGTCTCTTTAGTTATTTATAAAAAAGAGTTTGGGGAAATGAGTTCTGCAAATCTAAGCTGCAAAATAATTATACACACACCGTTTTAGCATTTTAACAATGCAATCCCAAACATTTGTTCTCATTAGAATGCAAATCGACTCATTTAATAATCCCACATGAGAATTCCACCACACTCAGCTTAAAAAGCGCAGTGGTATTCAAAATATTATTAATAAATGCCAAATATGGAACAGCCAGTTTGTTTTGCCAGCAGCTCAGGGTAGATAAAAGACATATAGAACATTTTTTCCAACCAAATTCGTTTAATTGAAATTTAACAGTGGGAATGGTCTGGGTTGGTCTTTAAAAATATGAAGGTGACAGTACCCTCAGCACAGATACATTCACATTCACTAAAGGCTGAGCACTACAGCCTGTCATACAAATCAATGGCATCAATTTGCTTCAAGTAGCATCCAATTTCAGTAAGGTACTTCACTATTAATAGTTTTAACCTCTGGTACCAGTTCAAAGCACTGTCCTGAAGTGTGTCACTTCCAATTTATCATCCAATTGGTGGTGTCATATTTGCAGTACTACTGCAGAATTTTGATAATTAGAGGGCTGAAAAAACTCTTAGCATGGGAAACAAAAAAACAAAACAACCCACTTAGCAATACTATACAAATCAGAACTTTTCTATAATATTTACCATCCTACTCTTATCCTAGAATGCTCTACATTTCTGTTGCTCAATAAGGTATAATATTTCATAGCCATCAGAAGAAAATCAAATTTAGAACAGAAATGAGATATATTTTAATGGCACTCTCTAAATAATTAAGAAATCTGTAATGACCAGGACTGATAAAATTAAACAAAATCTGACCCTCAGGCATCTGTAATAATGAGTAACTCTCATGTTAATATATATGAGAAGAAAGGTAGAGATATCCATAATACTTTCTTCAAATTCCTGATACCAGTAAGAATTTCAAATTAAATACACCATGTGCCATTCTTGGACTGAGCATACAAAATTTTAATAGATAAAAATGAAAATTATTTTTCTGATCTGCTTCCAAGCCCATGACTCAGGCCTGATTCTTGGTGATTTAGGGAACAATTTACTTTTTTCTGAGAGGGACAAGTTGTGCCCCTTTACTCATTCAGAACAGCACGGTACATCTAACTCCACATCCCACAGGACAGGTCAGTAGGGCCATGGGCATAAATGACTGGATATGATTAGAAACACCAACCAGAGCAGCTGCTTCCTGCTCTGTTTCTCCAAGTTTCATTCATGTGGATTCTGCTGCTTCCAGAAACTAATATGGTGCACAGGACACTTACCTAGGGGTGTCAGGGAGTGATCCAAAGAACACGTTTGGCATATTGTGTATACTCACTATTGAATGTTTTTTCAGTACTGATTAGGGAAATGCAGCAGCTGCTGAAATATTAAAAGTCTTTTAGAGTTAATACAGTTTGACAACAAAAACAAATTAAATATTGTAATATGACATGGAGTATAAATTGTCCTTGACACAAAGTTATAAATATCTGGAGAATCTTTATTTGTTTTGAAAATGTCAGCTTGTCAGAAATTTTCTTCAGACTGTTTTAATTACCTCTACATTGATACACATTTAAGCCACAATAAACATTTTTATAAATCTCAGCTTTGGGTTATGCAACTGTGTTGTTAAGTACCCACTTCTGAAAATTTTAAGACAAATAAAAGGATTTCAGGTTTTCTGCCTCAGAATGCTGATATAGAACCCATTTCTTCCTGATACAAAAAGCTCTCTATCACATGCTGATCACTCAACTAGCTTGCAGACGCGTATAAAATAATCCAAAGCATTCATCTACAGGGAGGAAATGCCAACTCTCTGTTAATCACAAAGTGTGTAATGAAGTTCACAGAATGGTTCTTAACTCCTTCCGAGCCTCAGCTGAGGGAGACGAGACAGTGTGATGGATGAGGGTGTTGTTCCATGAGCTGCACCTATACCACGCCTCCAAATTCATTATCCAGTCTTTTAACCACTAGGTATTTTGGCTTCACATGAGTAAAAATATACTGTAATGTAATTAACTGAATATCCTAGAGACACATAACCCACAGATGGACTAATTTACTTTACTGGCAGTGTAATTGCCCAGTAGCAGTGAAGCAATGGATAATTATCCATTGTAACCTACTGTTAAGTATGTCCTAATAGATTGGTTTCACTGATTTTTTTTTTTTCCTGGGTATTTACACAACCTCCTCCATTACATTTTCTGAGCACCTAAAACCTTCAGTGAATTTGCCTTCACAATTCTCTTAGAAGGCAAGTTGCCCAATTCTCATTTCACTGAGGAAGAAATAAAGAAGCAAATGTATTCCAAAGTGTTCATGTGTCAGCTGGGAACTGAAACTTTGCACACCCTCATGCATGTCAGAAGAGTATTCTACAAGAAGATGGCCAACTTGGATGAGGGGGCACCACTATAGGACATAGTGGCTCTGGTCACGGAACAGCACATTAAGAGTCACATAAAGCATAGGCACAGCGTGTTGGAGAGGGCTGTACTTCTGGAGTTGGGCACAGCACGACGCAATTTCAAGTTCTAAGGCTATCGCTGGGAGGAAAAAAACATTCACAATGGACCTAATCACAAAAATGCACTCCTGAAGTTCATGGAAAAAGAGGAATACCAGCACAACAGTGTTTTTATTTAATTAAAGATTTCTACTTGCTTATGTTTTGTATACTCTGTGTAACACTTAGCCAATCACACATGACAGTATACAATTATTCTAGGAAAACTTGCTTAGATTATATTTGCCTCATGCTTTCATTCCAGGCATGCAATTATTACACAGTTGTGTCTGGGGAATTATCAAAACAGTATGGTATTTATAAAAGCAAGAGCAAGCCCACATACACATTATCAAATTAAACTGTGGTAATGTGCTTTTTCACATGACTAAAATTTTTATAACATAATTCTGCAATATCTTGTTGCTTCACGGAATTGTTGCACTTAGAGTCAGTAAAAATCTCTCATTCACATTTTTCTGCCCAAAACATTGCAGATTTAAAAAGAACCTTTTAAAACTTCAATTAACTTGATCAATATACAATGAAATTATGAAAATAATGAACTTGGTAGCCTCAGAGCTTTGTCCATCCCAGTTTCCTGGCTGCATTCCATGCCTCATGGTTTAACACATGGTTTCATAAGGAATTACAGTATTTAAAAAGTGCCCATAGCTTTCCAAAAAATCACCTACTACAGGATTTACAACAGGAGTTAGATTTTAGTAATCTAAAATTATAATAGTCCTTTGTTGTTGCAGTATCCACACCGTTGGCTTTACTCCAGCTGTATCCTTGGTATAGGCCTGGATACAGCCAGTATCCAGTACCTTAACACTGTAAGTGTTAAAGTCCATGGTGCTGGCACTACTTTTCATGCTATGCAGTCATGACAATAACCTCTACTTAACCCTTGAACAAAATAATCTCATCATCACACAGCATTCACATGGTGGAGAGTAGGAGGAGAATCAGAGCAAAATAAACTCTGTCCTTTCACATCCGTTTTCTTCTGTCCCAAGTGAAGTAACACAAACTTCACACTGGTCAAGTGAAGATGCTGTGCACTGCGAAGTCCAGATGCAGTGCAGCATTGTACTGAACTGGAAGAGCAAAGGTTTCTTGAGGCCTGTCATCTAAACCTCATAAATGGAAGGAAGCACCACTGTTCTTTGCCCCTGAGGGAGTAATGTACTGGGAGTTTTTTGATTTTTGTTTGGGTTTTCTTTTGGGGTTGTTTGTTTTGGGGTTGTTTGTTTGGGGTTGTTTTTTGGACAAGCAAAAATCATTCTAAATGGAAATACCAGTTAAGAGTATAAAGTGACATTTTCTATTAATTTCTCATATTTCTCAAGGAACATGGAATTTAAAAATTAAGGGAAAGGTGCTAAGGCAGCTTACTGTTTGCTATTTCTAGCTGAATTGCGTTCATGAAGGTTAATTATTTTTCACTTTTAGGACCATACTTTTTCTTATGTATCACTCTAAGAAGAAAAAAATACAAGAGAAAAAATATTTCTTATTGGAAAAAATTACGCGTTAACATTTGCCACAGTTGCTCACTGTTGACCTCTTCTCCTGGAAGAAGTTCTGTGGAGATTTCATGGCAGGGTTTGACTGTGGCAGTCCTTTACTCCCATACAAGAAGCTGCTAAATGCTTCATTAGTTGCTAAGAGATTCATTACTTACAATCACAGAATATCTAACACACTAATATTCACCAATATTCCCAGTATGAACAATACCATCAGATTTTCACATGAGAACCTGCCAGAGTTACTGCAGTAGAAACATAAACTGTGATTAAGTCTTCTCATTCTGTTTCCTGAAGTGGCCATCCCATCCCATCCCACTTGGGATTTTTTCTAATATTTTTTCTTCTGCAAAATATTTCTCAGGAAAATTAATGCCAGTCAGCTGTAGTCGTGAAGCTTCCTAATACGGATTGCAAAGGTCAAAGTTGTTCAAAGGTGGCAGGAGAGGTGGTAATTGCCAATTTTAAAAGTTAGTGTGTCCAAAAGTTGTTCAGGTAAGTGAACACAGTGGAGCAAGGGGGTTGGTTCTGCTCTCTCTGAATCCTCAGAAGAAGAGTATTTTAAAAGGATCTCACACATCCTTTTCTCTGAGAAACAGGATACAGACCTCAGAAGATGCACAGGACAATTAAAGTTATTAGACAAACCTATACATTTTGCCAATTGTCACCCTTTTTACAAATATTATTAGGAAATAAAATCCTCAGAAGAAAATGTGTTATTTAAAGAGTATCCTTGCTCACTGTTTGAAATATATTATTATACATGTACAGTTATAGGGTTGGGGTTTTTTTCTGAATTCTCTCAATTTCATTTCTTATGATCATGTGACAAATAAATGCACTGGATGTGCTTGAGTTGCTGCATAACTATTGATTCAGAATGCATATGAAGGCATCATTGATAGAGCAAATATAAAAGCACATATACCTCTTTCCATGACTGTATTTGCAATTTGTTTCAAAATAACATTAATACCCCTCAGCTGAGTGTATGACTCTCCATGATAAATATCTAAACACTGAATGTCTTTACCAAAAGATCTACACAAACCACACTTCAGTAACCTCAATCAATAAACATGTAAAAAAAAAAAATCATCTAAGAAAGAAATTATGACAGGTTCAATAACTGCTTTTATCATCCTTTATTACATTAGTTATTCCTGTTATACTTTGGTTAAATGCATAGTTGCTGGTGGGTTTGGGTTTTTTTAAAACATATATATTACAAATCAGGAGGCTCATAGGGAAATTTAGGTAAAGCTAACAACCCATTTACAAATCCCTCATTTCCAACAGCATTAAAATTCTGGAGGCTTCTGCTTCTTAATTGTACATAGGCAGGAAAATTTGCTCCAAGGTTTTATTACATTAATTTTGTATAACATTGTTATGCATTATTAGATTCTTGCTAAACTACACACTGCTGAAGCATGAAGTAGAGAGCTCAGACTAAAATCCATCCTGGACTTCACAGTACTGCATGGTCTAAAAAGTTTAAAATATTGTACTTATATTTTAAATATTCGTAACCACCTAACTTGGGAAAAAGAGAATGCAGGGTTGAAGGAACATCAGTGCAGTAGCAGATCTTGTAAAAAGAACAGAAAAACTATTCTAACTTTGGAAATGCATGCAAATTCTTCTGTAACTAGTTTGAATAGAAACAGAGGTAATATATGCTGGTATAATTGAAGATACCCTTGTAGGCTCTTTGGAAAAGATAACATATCTAGGCAAATTTGATGCTTCAGAATAAAATAGGAGATTACTTGGGAAATTGAAAAATGCAGGGGGAAAATCCCTGCTCTGTTAATTGCAGCATGTCTGTTTGAACAGTTTTATTAAATTTGTCATGTTTATTCTTAGGGTTTCTTATGCCTATACCACACAGTGGCCTAAGGGGATGGTATTCAGACTTCACCCAGAGATCCAAGTCTTCACTCAGAATGATCTTGTCTGATCCTTTTGCCTCTGCAGATCTGAGCACAGTTCCTTGAGGAAGCCTTGAAACATCCCAAACCTCCCTAGTGCTCTTCTGTTCAGGCAGTCAATTAGAACAACGAGCTGCCACCAAAGTATTGCTGGGGGAAGCAGGGATAGGACTGAAGGTGACAGGGAGGGGAGAGGAACCAGACTCCTCCAGCCCGATAGATTCTGTGGTCCAGTGGCTGCTGTGAAGTTCCAAGAGCCCTGCTGAAATCAAAGTGCCCCAGAGACTCCTTGCAGCCTCGCTGGTGAGACAAGGACAGGACAAATGGATGACACAGTGGATGGAAAACTGGCTGGCCTCTCGGGCTGGAAGGGTCAGCTTTGCCAGTGGTAGAAAAGGCAATTGGTGACTGGTGTCACTCAGACACTCATGCCAATACTGCTTAATGTCCTTATTTACAACCTGGACAATGGGATGAAGCACACTCCTTGGCAATTATACTGTCCAGCTGGCTTAGGAGCTTTTTTCAGAATTGATTGAGAAAGTCTTATTAAAAACACATAAAAGAAGAAATGAGATGATTAGCCTGCTTCTCTATATATACACTTTGTAGAATAACTAACTGATTATACTATCCATATCAAATATGACCACTTGTATATGTCACTGTCAAATAATAAATTACTATGTTTATTTAAAATGTTTATCATGAGCACCTTGTACTTGGAAATCAGTGTCTTTATTCAAATATTATCTATTACTACAGGAAGACAGGCTGGTATTTAGAACTTTTTGTCAGAGTACCTTCCATCATCACTTTTGCAAGACAAACGTAAAAATAGGAAGATTTTTTTTTTACCAGTATCTGTGGTATACTAGGGAAATGAAAATATTCAGTTCAGAATTCTGGGTTTGATTAATGCAGTTATATATATATTCAGAATAAATGCCTAATTCAAACACTTGATATATGCTGCTCACTCATTGACATTGTTCAGAAAACTGTAAAACAAACCATGTTCCTGGAATCTCTATTGCTCATTTATCAGGGAGGATAAAACTTTTAAGATACTCTAAATCAATGAAGAATCAAAAACAACTTTTCCAAAAAGTTGCTCGGTAAAAATGTTGCCGCTAGAACTCATACTGACAGTGGTAAACACATTAGCTCCAAACCCAGAATATTTCAGAGGAAAGGTATAACTGTTCATTAAAGCTTGATATGTGATTGAAGGCAGAAATATCACAGTTCAAAGTATAATGCAATCTAAAGAAATAATTTCAGATATTTTCTGTAACTCAGATAACTACTAGTTAATTCTTTAGGGAAGATATTTGACTTTTGCGGGTCCATGAATCTGTGGGAGGAGGACAGATCAGGGGAAAATGAAGGAGCTGAAGTTATTTTTTACCAAAACAGAGTTATTTTTCTGAAACTGTGCAGAGAGACATTCTCATGAGGAAAGATGGTCTGGTTGTGATTCTTCAGAATTGAGTCTTCACACTGGCAGGGACAGATAAGTTTTAGAAGAAATCTAGGAAATTTATTCTCCTGGTTTCTATAATATTTTTCATTAACAGAAACCAAACAACAAAACAGGAACAGAATAGAAACAAACTAACAAAAATCCAAACATTCTGTTTCAAAAAGACTGGTTGGTAACCAATTCCCATTAAAGTCATCACCCAGAGGGAACAGAACATCAGTATTTCATCTAAAATCAAAATAGGTTAGATAATCCAGGGATTATCCAAGGATACAGCTCCACTGAGACCCTGTTGATGAACAGTGCTCCAAGACACAACTGCTGAATGGGCAAGGGAAACCACCTGCACTGCAAATATACAAACAGCAGCTCAGGAGTTGGGAAAATTAGATCAGGCTCACCCTAATGGGGGCTCTGTCAGTAAAGAGACAAACTTACTGCCACTTTCATAAAACAGGAAGTATTTCAATAACATATTGTAATTTATCCTCACAAAGAGTTTCTTTGAAGAATTCCAGAAATAAAGCCAGTCTGAAAAGGAATAAATATGCAACTTTCCTGTACAGTACTGTCATGGTTTGACACTGGCCAAATGCCAGGCACTCACGAAAGTCAGTCACTCACCCTCCCTTGCCACAGCTGGGCAGAGGAAAGGAAAATTCAATGAAGAGTCTGTGAGTTAAGGACCAAGAGAAAACGCTCCAAGGGCAAAACAGGATCAATTTGAGAGATACAAAGTGAGTTTATTACTAACGA
>VYZQ01047462.1:13597-23830 GCA_013400655.1 Mystacornis crossleyi | reverse complement strand
CGCTACCAAAACCCAGGCTGTGCCAAACCAACACAAGTACTTACAAAAGTTATTCTAAAGCTAACATATTGTAAAAGAACTAGAATAATTGCTCAATGCTTTCTTCAGATGGAAAGGTTCATTATTTTTTTTTACATCACTAAATGCCAAAAACTTGACTAATTATGTATTATTTACTTGTCATATTTTTAAATGGCTTTTTGTAGGCTTCCTCTGAAAGATTATGCTGTACCATTATCATCCCTGCTAACACTGAGGTTAAATGCTCTTTCTTCCAAATAGAAAGAGCAATAAAAGGCAGTGGAAAGGACATTACTTCTTTTTAATATGGTTTTGACTTCCTAGTATTGTTGAGTAACTTACCTTATGTATTCTAAAAAGCTGAACAAATGATCCTAACAGAAATAACATATTCAAATTCTGCATTTATATTCTTTTATCTTCATGTCAGTAATAATCACTAAATTAATTTAAGTGTCTTGCTTATTCAATAATTGTTTGGTGTGCTTTTCTTCAAGACATAAACATTCAGAATGTAACCTTTCAAAACACACTTCACACAACATGCTTTAATTTAGCCTTTACAATAAACTCTCCACTAATTCCAATCATGCTTTTAGAATTCTTTTTTATCACTACTTCTGCACTGGTACTGTCACTTCATATAGTAGGACAGTGCTGGGTAGAGCACTGATTTAAATTTCCACTCAAACTAATTTTAGCTGTCTGGTGGGGGAAATAAAACAACATAAACTGAAGAAATTAAGAGATTTGGAACAAAATTTTCACGCAACTAAGACTCAAACATGTTGGGAACTGTGTGTTTAGGAAGTAAGGGATACATTGGATACAATTCTAGCCAGACCTGATACCATGCCACATGGAAGTCTCCCTTCTCCTAAACTGCTACTGCACTTTTTCTGAAATAGAATCACAATTCAGCCTCTGACTTGCGAGTCACTGGAGAAAGCAGTGAACTCTACTGGCATTCTTCTTGGAGCAGTTAATTTTCATCTCCTATTAGCTCAGTTGCACACTTGCCTTATCTTACTGCATCATTTTGTGCACTTTTACTGGAAGTAAAATAGCAGCAGGCTCTGTCCCAAACAAGTCAGTGCATGAGAATAGAAGCAAAGGGCATCTGATGCCTTACTTCCCTGAAGAAATTGGCAGAAACAGTCCCCATATGCCTTTTAATTAGAACATAAATTCCATATCAAGAAGACTTAATGTTAAATAAATCATTTAAAAAGGCAATCAATTCCAAGATGCACACATTTTTGGGAAGGAACAGCAAGGAGTTCTACTGAGTAGGATTCTGCTTACAAATGTAAGTAAAATGGTAGATTTCAAAGTGGCCAATTCCCAAGGTCTGTGAAAACACCATCTCTAAGAAGAATTTTCAAGTGTCAGATCCGTCAATGGTATGGGAAAATCATAAACAAAATTCCAGGAAAAAAAAAGAAATGGAAATTATAAACTTATTTCAGTGAAGTATCTGAAAAGACATAGAAAATGTAGTAATATTTGAAGAAATAAGAGGTATTAGATTTGACAGGGTAAAAAGCTGAGGGGAATGTAGAGGTCAGTAGAATAAAGAGCCACTGCAGGCTGTTTACTCTGTCTCCTTAGACACTTGGCTGATGGTTTCCCGTGACACAATACTGAGCCAGCATTGCATTCAAGAAGAGAGAAGATATTACCCACCAAAGCCACTGAGAAAGATATTAATCACTTCATTAGGATTTGATTCAGGTCTTAACTTGGGTGAAATATGGCAAGATTTCATCCACATGTTTTTGCAGCACCTAAGTAAAGGCTTTGCGAAATCAGATATTGATAAATTCCAGCATCTCATTCTCAGGACCTTCAATTTATTATTGTGCACGACTGACCCATAATGAATTTTAAGACAGTTGGCACTGCTGATCTACTTTTATAACTTTTTTTTACTTATTTAGAGGAAGTACATCCTCTTAGTACACCTAAATGTACTTTAAGTGCACCTAATAATTCTGTGCCTTCAAAAATGTAAAAGAAAGAAAGATAAAAACAACGAGTTGTACTTTTTTACCTTGAAGGGAGACATTCTGCCAGTGTGATTATTTACTCTTTACTTAGAATCACAATTTGCCCTGCTGGCTTTATGTGAGTGGCTTGCAGTAATGGAAAATCTATTTGCTTTTAGTAGAGCATAAGGTACTCAACCACCATAAAGCTTATTGTCAAACTAGTGCTGGCTCTGCACAAAATGATTTCTAATGTTCTTCATTTTATTATGTTAAATGAATTCTCTAGTGCAATTATTTTGCAGTGGATCATGGGGGTAATAAGCTAATTGTTACTTGTTTTAATTGCTTAAGTATGAAGTGTCAGTGATTTATAAGTAATGAAGAAGCTGAGATGAAGTCATAAAATACTAAACACCCATAAGAACAAGTAGTGCACTTCTGCAGTGAGGAAGACTTTATTTCCCAATGGCAAAAATGCTGTATGCTCAGCCTGTCAGTAGTAAGCTAAGGACAGGAGAAGGAAGGAATTGTGGCTCCTTTCTTCAGTATAGCTGCTTTTCAAGCAATGGCACGTTCCCTTCAGAAATATCATTGGTACAGTGTTAACAGTACACACATCATACGCTGCACACAAAAAGGATTACATGAACATTACCCTGCATGAACTGGATGAAAGATTTTTTGCATAGCTTTATGCAGTCAATGGACCTAAACCAGTGTTCGATCAGTTGCACCTGTTTTGAACTGGAATACAGTTGCTTTAACAAATGATTGATATTAGTATGATCAAGTAGAGTTTATCTTTGCATGATACAGAACGAAATCTTATTATTTGTTCACGATGCTTATAAAGAAGCTGTCATACATTGTTTGGTTTTCCTTGATCCAAAATATATAACTATGAAAATCTGACAGAAGTGCATAATTCCCTATTGCATCGGTCCACAGAGATGGATGAGGGAAAAGCTGGTTTGTTTCTTGGCTTAATATTTTAAGCAAAGTTCTAAATTTCAAAGACTTGACATAAATAAATCTGTATGTGTGAATTTACAAACTATATTTTAAAACATTAGAGGATTGATGTTCAATAACTCTTCAAAACCGTGCAAATTAAAAGAAAGTAGAGCAAAATTTTACAGCATCAGAGCAAGTTGATAAAATATATCTTTTTAACTTGCTTATCCCCAGTGCAAACTGTAAACATACAGAACACAGAACTTTGATTCTAGTCCATAAGCTCAAGGAACATGGTAAACTTTCATCCCACCTAATCTGAACTTCAGGACTTCAAGGCTTAATAATTTCCAGAAAACAAATTTCTGAAATATCATCAGAATATTTTTTATATAGGCTATCTGAAGGAAGAACATGTTGATAAACTGGTATGAAATTTATCCTGTGTTAAAAAGTGAGAATCTTCTGCTTTCTCTAAAACAAACTTCTTAAGGAGAGCTTTCTAGCGCTACCCTGCATTAGCAGGAAAAGGATCAAAATACCCAAAGCAACCACCACCAAGGAAAATCAAATCCAGAAGAGAATGAGAATATATATGGTATGGACTTTAGGAAATTTATAAGTTGGAGAGTGGGAATTTCGCTTTTTTAGGATGAGTTCAAATTTAGGAAAGTTATTAAACATTTCTGATCAAGAAAGAGACCTAAAAGATAATGGTTACAGAGGAAGAGGATGGTCACTGATATAGCTCCTCCTGCATCTTGGATCTACTCTTTTGACCTTTGTACTTTAAATAAACTTCACATCCCAAAATTAAAATTTTATCAAAAATAACAGATTTGTTATCAAAAATAAGTTTCACTTGTGATCACTGTTTTCCAAAGAAACAAACATTAATAAAAAAGTCCTCTTGTCATCTTCATGAAAATCCAACTGCCAGTCAACAAGAAAGCAACAAATTGCACAATTTCAGAGTGAGCTGCAAACTTCACTCTGTGGTTTTTAATCACTTATAGTTGTATCACACACACACTACTCTGCAGGTATACACAAAGCTGGAAGAGAAGAGTGACCAAACTTAAATATCATGATTTTCTCATAAACATATGAGAATTTCAGTTTTCTAATTAAAGGGTTTTAGTGTAAAAATCATGTTCAAGTTAGCATAGCATAAACCAGTAACTAGTACTATAACAGATTCATGTGAATACAGAAGAATTGCGCAGTTGAAATTATTATAATTTTACAAATGCAATATACATTATAATCTATATGATAAAAGAAAAACTATCATTACAATTAAAAATTATTATATTTTCCAAAGGAAACTGTCCTTACACGTTCAGTTACTATTTAAATCTCACTAAGAACTCGCTAACTGGTTATAAAATAATACTTGGTTTTTAAACATTTATTTAATACTTGAAAATAGAGCTTTAGAGCTTTTCTAAGAACATGACCCATATTCACTAATTTGAAATAAATATTGAAGTCTTAGAACACTTGTGCTGCTCTCATGAAGTATATTTATTGTGGACATACTGACAGACCAAAATTTGTGCCTCCCTGCACTGTACCTGCCCTGAGCAATTTTCAATCCATAATGTTCAGCCAAGAGAGACAAACAGCAGCAAAAAGATAAATGTAGGCAGAAAATTTCAACCCTTTTATGCTTACAGAGTATATAGAAGCTAAATTTCTCCTGCACATTTTACTAACTCATTAAAAATCCATCCATAGGTGTGGAATTTCATCATTATCTCAAACTTTCAGTATAAAGAAAACACCCAGCTGTTAATATTCCTTTACATATACACACACAAAATCCCAACCCTTCTGCTAAAGGGACACAGAACTGCACTGAACAGGAAAAAGTGAAGCAGAGACATTTTTTATCCTTTTGAAATAAGACTTTACAATCTTTGGTCAAGTAAAAATATAAATGGAAAGTTGTTTGCTTCAATAAACAAGATATTTTTTGATTGTACAGGTCAGAAGATTTCTACCCATTGCTTCTGTTGAAAACAATGTTAGGCTCTCACTGAGTTTGCAAGCCCATAATGAAATATTTTATCAAAGTGCACCCCTCTCAGGGTAAGTCATGAACTTTAAGATCACAATAGGCATAAAAAGCCAGGCTTTCTTGGTTTTGTTTTTTGTTTTGGTTTTTTTTTTTTTTGTTTTGTTTTGTTTTTTGAGTTTAAAAAGATCCCTTTCACACTGCACAATTTCTAATTCTTTCAAAGGTATAACACTGCATGCATCCAGAGCAAAGTGAGGATTGCACAGTATCTGAACGGCTGTTTACCTTCTGTTATAGTGCTGAAGAGGAAATTGAGCTATATATGTTTTTTATTGGCTTGGGATTTCTATCTACTATCTGAAATTACTTCTATTTCCATATCCATTATGTGAATTGGATGTGGAAATTATAGTTTCAGGTTTCTTGTGGCATCTGCACACTAATGCTGGTAGCATGTGGACTCAACACCCCTTGGAAATAATTGTATGAGATCACTCACACCATTACATTTGATGCATTAGGTCCATTACATACTCCCAGAGATCTCTGTCCTCACTACAGTAAGCTATATCCTTGATAGTGCTGATATCAAATAAAGAAATTCACCTCTTATTTAATCATAATAAATGTGATATTTCAGGGTAAAAGCAGTTCCTGACAAAAATCGACTTCTTGGTCACAGCAGATTTGCTGATCTCAGCCTTCACAGGATGGGCATCTTTTCTCTCTTGTGTAATAAGGAACGTCAAGAGGAAAAGACACTTACTGATCATCTGGTAAAGTTGTTTGGGCTTTCTTCAGCCAGCAGAAAATCATACACACACGTTAGTCGTGAAATGTGCATGAGATAACAAGCCAAGGGAGAAGTTCTGCTTCAAGAGGTGTGGTACCTAAACCCACCCTGGATTGAAAATGAGCTGTAGCTTGTCGTGTTTCAACCTTATCAGATTACCAAGACACAATGTCATGGGAGTGCAAATATGCATCTGTGTACATAACTACTCAGGTTTATAGGAAAATTCTAATAGTTGCTTGTAAAACACGGCAATCCCATGCCTAACCATTTATAACAAGGCAGAGATATTTAAGTTATGTTTTTGGAAAAGGAGTTGCAAACAAACAAACTTTTCACTCAAACTATCATTTACTTTCACTGAATTTCCTTGTTCCTGAGACAGTTTAACACCACAAGCACTCCTTCAGGCTACAGTGATTTAAATCAAACACATTCAATGAGTATCTTTCCTGTTACTTTGGTGGCTTGTTTCAAGATAAATATTATAATAATTTTTTTAACTTTGGAAAGGCAGAACAGTAGGACACAGAATAAATGTTCAGCTACTCCAACAGATGAATCAGGATTTATCTGAGGATAATGGCTTCATTCGTCAATTCCAAAGATGAAAGCCACATGATAGAATAGGTTCCAAAGTCAGTGTGGGACAGTTCTTCACAAAGCACTGTCAGTACCAGGAAGCAGGAAGAAGAATACTTGAGTGAAAGTGAATTTAAAAATTAAGAGTAGTTGAATTTGGACAAGTAACTGATAACTGACCATGGTTCAATGTAAGAAGATCAACTATGTGAATAGATGATATTTTAGAAAGGCAATCTATAATTTTCAAATGTATAGCTTTTAAGTCCTGAAAGATGGCTTGATTTTAATTTCCTTCTATGAGGATAATTTTCCCCACTGGAAAATGAAAGGATGTGCTACATTTGACTAAATGCTTTGCATTCTATAGACTGCAGTGTGAACTGTGTTGCTGCTTTCAAGGCCCTTTTAAATAACACAAATACCAAAATCTCCAGAGTTTAGGATGGAGCAGGAAAGGGGCAATAATTTGGTTTTGGCTTCATTTCTGTGCTGTTCTAGTGCAATTGCATATCTCTCTGATTTGCTGAGTGTAAAACAGATGTGTGAGAATAGAGGAAAGAAACCAGTTCCTCTAGTGCTTTGGTAACCAGCAGGATTTTGAGATGGAGATTGTTCTGAGGTATGTATGTTTTCATTCTGAATTTCTGAAATTCTATGTATATCAGATCATCCTTAATACACATACAATAAATTATGCCCTACACAAATACATTCCCCTTTGCTCTCAAAATTACGTAGCATTAGGGTAAATATGGCCACCATTTAACACATTGAGGTGGACTGGAATATCATGAGAAAACTCAAGATTGCAAGACTCCAGCAAACCCACTTTGTTAGACACAAATCACAATCCACAGACAAAAAACCCAAATGAAACACTGTTAAACAAAACAAACAAAGACATAATCACAATCCATGTTCAGTAGTCGTATTCAAACCATTACCAAGATCAGAAAGACTTTATGTAGCTTTTGCTAAAATACTAAAACTCAGGCCAAGAATATCCCAACACAGCTGGGACAGTGGTTAGCTTAACAGTGAATCTTAAATGGAGGGATTTATGGATCGGGAAAAAAAAAGAAAGAAACAAGGAAAAAAGAAGCTGGTGTTTTCCAGAGTCATGTTTCATTTCAAATGCAAACACACAAAGGAGCAAAATGCAGTTTGCTTCAGAGTATGGGCTGAGAGGGAGTCTGTAAGCTGAGACCATTGCCAAGATACTTTGCATATCATTTGAGCTTGATTTCTTTTCCAAGCTTTATAAGGAAAAAGGGAAGTAATTTTCTCTGGAGAGATTTTTTTATTTAGCATTATTTTTTGAGTCTCATGTTAAGAGCAAAACATCACAGAAGCCATAAGGAATTATTGAAGAAGCTGCATTACTTCCTCACCATATGTTATTAAGTGACAAAACATCAGCTGAATATGTCTTTTCAAGAAAGATTTTGAAAGACTCAGGAACTTTGTCAAACTAATATAATCCTCTTAGATGTGCCAACATTGAAATAAATTTTATTGCTTCTGGAATTAAGAAATATAAAATTGAATGGGGGAAAATAATTAAATGGTTTGATTCTGTGTGTTCTTTTTCCCATCAATCTCAAATGTTCGTATTCAGAAGAACTCATTTTATCTCTCAAATTTTAAGTACCAACTATCTATATTATCTATATTATCCAGTGTTTGTGGATAGATAGATATGAACAGTGTTTATATGAACATTTTAGAAGACATGCATTTGCACTTTCAGCTGTTGGAAAATATTAGTTGAACACATAAAGCATGATAATATGAATTCAAAGTAGATGTCAGCTCTCATCATGTGCTGTCATCTAAAGAGGCACCCAAAATTACAGTCTAATGAGAATAATGATTAGGTTAAATCTGTGCCAATGCCCACTTTCGTAATCATTTCATCTGTTTCTGACATCCTCTTCCAAAAAGCAGACCTACACTAGTTATATTTTATGCGAGATATTCTGACCTAAACCTGGATGATATTACTTGGACCCTTCAAGAATTTGGGGAGGCCATTCCTTTTGTATTGTGGTGTAGGTGTTAATGTGGGCACAGAGGAAAAGGAGAAAGGGATGGACAGCAAACTACAGAAAACATAATAGGAAGCATTTTCTGCTATATTTCATAGAGGATATTAGATAAAAATTCAACTACTTTTTAGGGAGGGACTTACGAAAATGGAAAACAGCACAAACAACCCATTGCAATAAAAAAAAAATTTAGTTGGTATTAAAAAAAAAAAAAAGTTAATTATAAATGAGCATTCCCTATGGATATCTCAGGAGATACATCTCAGTCTATTTCCTATTGACAGGTGGTAGTGTAACGAAATGTGGTATTATGAATTCAAATTGGATTTCAACTACCCATCATTCATACTCTGGCTTTAGAACAAGCTGAAGCCATTATAGCCTAAAAACCATAATGAAAATGGGTATCTTCTCTGCCATTTTCTAGTCTCTTTTCTTACTTTTTTAAGAGGACAGATTTATGATGTCCATTTAATATTTATCATCTCAGAAATGTGTTATTCTGGATTGCATACATGTGTTACTTTCGATTAGGTAAAGCAATAAATGCACACTCCATGGTACAAGTATAAAAATATAGCATTTGGGTGGGGGTGGATATTTAACATGAACAAGTGTCAAATCCAGAGGATTAGTTTTCAGTCATTAGGCACAGAAATGTTGAGATAATGTTATAGTAGGGGTTAGCTATAAGTCCCTTGGGAAAAAAAAAAAAAATATGTGTGTATACTCCAAACACAGTCTAATTTTGTTATTCCAATGAACACAGGACACATGCAGACAAACTCCACACTAAATACTCCATTCCTTCTCTCTCAATTTAATTTCTATCTGCTTGACCTCCCAGTTTGTTCCTTGGTTTAGAATGATACAATTTGTAAACACATTTTTATGCCAGTGTATACAAGCAGCAACACAGACCCAGAGATGTCCCTGCTAACAATGCAGAAAGGGCAGAGAAAAAAAATCATTTGCCTGTAACAATGAAGGAGAGAAGCTATTGTCAGAAAGAGGGAAAATATCTACACTAAACTTCACTGTCATGCTCACTATGGAACTTTCCCCCCTTATCCTCTTGCTTATCTNGCAAGTGAAAACTATCTGAACAAAATTAACAATAATAATTTTTAAAAAATCTCCCCTTGTACACTTCAGCTCAAATGATCTGGGTGGTTTTCTTTACTGTTGTTAATAAAGTATAATTATTCATGACATTTGGAAAGATTAAACATAAATGCAAGAAGAGAAAGGACTGCTCAGCCTTTCTGAAAATGGAAAGAGCTCGTGTACCTTTCTAATAGCCCCCTAATTTAATTAATATATTCTCAGACCATCTGCTCTGACTCACTCAAAATATAACAAAGTAGATCACAATTAAAACATTATAAATCTAACTCAACTTTAGAGTAAACACTTTAGATTATGCCATCATGGTTAAAAGCTGGGCTGTCAGCGACATGACAGATGATTCCACAGAAGCTAATTCAGCAGATACTTTACAATGCTTTCTTTGTTAAAAGCATCTGTATATTGATTTCCATATTTGTATTTTAAGGCAATCTCATGCTTAGAAAACAAGATCACAACGTACAAATGAGCCACGGAATATCTGTCACTTGTCAGATCTGGGCCGAAATCTGGAGACATAAAATGTCAGGAAATAAAATATTTTACATCTGCAGTGAGTAATTAACCAGGCAATTATTAATCCATTTCTTTTTTGGAAAAAAAGGGCAGAAACTGGGAGGAAAAATCATCTTTGGCTTAGTTTTTATGAGTCTTCTCTCTTTCCTTTTTTCAACACAGAATGAATGATAC
>VYZQ01047461.1:104887-132916 GCA_013400655.1 Mystacornis crossleyi | reverse complement strand
AACTCATTTGCTAAAGCAGTTGTGGAAAGTGGTTGTCTAGAGATCATTTTGTCTTTGCCCCAAGCATTTGCCCTCTTTTCCCTTCCCACTGGTGCTCCTGTTTAGCTGATGCCTACAGAATGACCACAGAGTTTCATTACATGCACACAGCTATAAAGGACTGTGTTCCCAGGATGGGCAGCAGCAAGCTTGCCAGAATATTCAGCAGTTTCCCTCAGTAGATCCTACTGTTACTGACAGATGGCATTGCAACTTAGAAATACAGTTTACATGCTCTTTTTCACTGGTTTTCCCTTAGGATCATTTGGGTTCGCACAGAAAATTCTGTTTTGGTGAAATAGAGGCGGGTTATGAAACTGTTTCCACTGAAGTGTTCAGCAGACACAGAGGAAGTGCCTTTTTATCACTGGGAGGCAAAATTTTGCTATAGTAATTTCAGAATATTTTTGAAATGTAGCATTTTTGTGGTGTTTGGGCAGTAGGAAAAAGAAAACTCGTAATGTGTTTTGAGTTAAACTTTTGTGCCTAGAATCTCTTTTTATGGATTCTTTCCTTCCTAAATCAGAAAGAAATTAAGCTTTAAGGTCTTCAACAAAATGGATTTTTTTTTTAGCTGTTTTTCTGAGCGTTTACTGTCTAATGTTGAAGGCTGGTTCTTAATCTTTCTAGTAACACTGCTGATAAGGTTGCTGTTCGTGCCAGTTAAAGTGGTGATTTTTGGTTATGCTGAAGCATCCACTGTAACCCATCACTTACCTGATTTTGTACCAGTTATCAAAACCATGACTTTTGGTCTCCATTGGATTAGCTTTTGTCACATGCAAGACAAAAGTGTGGAAAAGAGTAGGAGTGTGATATCCTCAAATCACTTCCCTTTTTCTGCCTCTGAGGCTCTGTCGTTGTTCTTCAGTGTTTATCTGGTTAATGGAACGTGACTCTTCCTTACTTGCCTTCTCTCAAGTACTTACTTTGGAAAAAATGAAACAACTGGAATTTCCACTGGCATGGAAGTTGCCAATGGCACCTGCTAGCAACACACCTTGGCCAAAAGCCTGACTTTACCACTTAGTTTTAAGTGCTGATCTCCCCACCCCTGTGGTTGTACTGGAAATGAATTTGACAAGGAGAATTGTAATTTGACCGGTAACATCTCTTGGAAGTGTCAGCCCTGTGATGCACGGGGTAGAGTGGGAAGTCTCTGGTGTTGATTTAATGGTTAAATTACAGGAATGGAGAACACAGAGGAGCTGCCTGAATAGAGAATGAAAACATCTTCAAGGGAGGCCACCCAAGCCCCACCCAGGTGCTGGTGACATTCTTTCCAAATACCATTCAGGGAAGCCCCTTTCACTACGCATAGCCAGCATAAACCGCCTCATGTAAACAATGTCAGAAGATGTGGTAAGGCATTCTTTATTTTATTTTAATAATTGTTTTTATTTTCTTTTCAGCAAGATNGAGAATTGTAATTTGACCGGTAACATCTCTTGGAAGTGTCAGCCCTGTGATGCACGGGGTAGAGTGGGAAGTCTCTGGTGTTGATTTAATGGTTAAATTACAGGAATGGAGAACACAGAGGAGCTGCCTGAATAGAGAATGAAAACATCTTCAAGGGAGGCCACCCAAGCCCCACCCAGGTGCTGGTGACATTCTTTCCAAATACCATTCAGGGAAGCCCCTTTCACTACGCATAGCCAGCATAAACCGCCTCATGTAAACAATGTCAGAAGATGTGGTAAGGCATTCTTTATTTTATTTTAATAATTGTTTTTATTTTCTTTTCAGCAAGATTGAAAGCTTTTTTATTTTTTTTTTGTCTGGTATTTGTGAAAGGAAGTGTTGGGTGCTCCAACTATATACTAGTTGCTGAAATAGCTCTTTTGCTTTTATGGGACTGCAGTTAACAAAAAAGCAAGTTTTAACCATTAATTTCACCTGTTTTCTTTCTGGACTTATATCATAGGTCTTTCTTTCTCTGCTAGAAAGAGTGGGGGAGCAGGGCAGGATGGAAATGAAGCTACAGAACAGGCAGACAGAAGGGGTTGAATAGCCCAGCTTTTGGGTGTCCTGCTACCCACGGAATCTGCAGCTCTAGGTCAGGTATCCAGGCTTCTAATCAGCTTGAGGCTGGGCTCTGGGTGGATCCAGCTGCAAGGAAAATAACTTGCTGACAAAAGGGGTAGTTAGAGATGTCCAGGATAAAGATACGGGCTTAGGCCAAAGGGCAGGAGTAAGGGAGACACTATGAAGGTATTCATGTGGTATCTGGGTGTCCACTGAATGCTGGCATATTTGTACGGAGCAGAACCATCAGAGGAGAAGAAACAGATTTTAGAACCAGGCAGAGATGATCATCTAGAGATGTAGGTTCAAGTCCTATCTCAGAACTGGGTAAGAGATACAGAAACAGGCTTTTCCCACTGTCATGGGTAGCCAGACTAATTGATTGTATTTAACTCCCAGTTTGGGGAATGCAGTTTTCCTAGACTACATAAGCATGTTAGCTGAGAGGAAGAATATGTGCAGTTAGCCCTGCAACTGCTAGAGTTTGCATGAGAACCAGGCTGACGAGGGGAGAAAAGCCTTTGAAATCTTCTTGGAGAAACCAAAAAGCATCTGGCTGTTTGAGGACATCTAGTAGTATGTGAAACAAGAGTTTGCCATGCTATCTCAGATCTTCCACTGAGGAAAATAACAGCTACAAAACCAAAGCTTGATGGGGAGCATTGTTGTGTAGGAGGGAAGAGCAGTGTCTGTAGCAAGGGCACGCTGAGAGGTGTGTTGGTTAAGCGTTGGGCTGAGCTACTCTGGCAAAATGAATCTGTGCAATTAATCAGTCGGGCTTTGTTGTGTGCACCTTTGGACAGCTGGGCTGGAAGGAGTCATGAGAGCAGTGTGTGAGTCAAGGGTGGAACCAGTGTGTATGTCCATACACAAACGGAGAAGGGTTTTTTTCTCTTGCCTGTGGGAGGAATGGAATACAAGCATGGAGATAAGGGTGTATCTGACTCATGCTGAAGAAGTTGCCCATCGGTTGGGTAGATTCTGTCACATTTCTTTTGTGAGTATTCAGTGCAATAATGTAGGACTTGCCCACGTTTTTTTCGACGTCCAAAAAAGTGATTCTACAAGACACACATTGGAACAATACAAGGACTTTGAAGTAAGGCTGTTTTGGTACCTTTTGGTCATAAAGGCAAAAATGTTTCCAGAACAATCGCCTGACAAAATGAAAGTCAAAATTTTGCTTTTGCTGTAAAGGCTCTAACACTTAAGTATGTATTTTTCTCTCTTTAAACCATGCAAGTTCCTAAACATGCAGGCATCTAAACCGCTTTAGTGAGGTTACATAAATCGTGATTGTCAGTGACAGTAATTATTGGGTTTGAAGGGCGATGACTTCAAAATAAACCCTTATTTTTCCAAGCATCAGAGCTTGAAATATGTGCGTCTTTCCATGCCAATAGCAAGTATGTTAGCACCCTGGTTTGTTCTCCTCCATACGGTCTTTGCCTTTTTGTGTTTCACAGGCAAGGGTCGGTGGAAATAGGTAAGTTGGAATTTTCCACACGCCATGTGTCGTTAGAATTTGCGTCTGAACTTTTAATAGAACAGAAATATGTATCTATATAACAAGAGATCCTAGCTGAGCTTCTTAACCCAGGTGCGTGCGTTCCTACCTCTGCACCATACAAAAGAAAATGAATTCCCCCTCCAATTATTAAAATGATGAAAGATATGGAGTTCTAGGATATCATCAGGGTTTACTGGTGTTGTATGTTGAACTCAGAGATGTATCACAACGCAGAGGCTGCCATGGCACCTGTACACTCTACTAATAGCTTACCACTGGCTGCTTGTCCTGCAGCAAACGTGTGCTGCCTCGTTGCTTTTGTGGAGGTCCTTTTACCAGCTGAGACCTGCTGGCTTCAGCTGAATGTGTCGCCTCCCCGTTTAAATGATTTGTGTCAGAATTGCAGTACTCAGAGACTGCGGAGTCTTTTTGGAGGTGGGGGTGTTTTTTTCCTGTGGGTGATAAGCAGTATGGGAGTCATAAGCTCAGGCAACAGCTGGAACTCGTGATGTGGCAGTCAACTGGATGAGGCTGCTGAGGAGGGGATGTAACTAAACAAAACTGATAGATTTAACTGAGTAAGGAAATGTTTAACTTCCAGATGTTTAAACTGTAATCCCTCTGATGAAAACTCTTATCCTTCCGTGTTTGGAATGGATGGGAAAGCAATGTGCTGTGCCTGTCTGGCTGCCCGTGTGCCACTGCAACATGCCGAGGAGCAGCAGTGCTTATGCTGTTGTTTCTCTCTGAAAGGGAACTGATCACTTTTTCCTACAAGTGAATGTGTGCCTGGAGGATGCCAGAGCTATGTCTTTTGCATTTTAAATTAAATTAAAAAGTGTCAGTGCTAGATAACTCTGAGGTAAAAGTGAAAATGTCTGTAATGAACCCACAAATCCTAATTCATCACTAAAATGTGTCTCTGCAAGCAGCAAACAGCCAGGCAGAAATCTCTCCTGTGTCCAGGGAGGAATTCCCCCAGCACGGAAAATCCCTACACATGGTAAAAGGCTGCTCCTGCCAAATTTAAGAGATCTGTGTGAAAAGCGTTTGCATGGGGAACATCCCATAGGCTGGTTAGGGTGGGCAGTGTTCTCTCACGTAGCGAGAGCTGGGCAGTGGTGTAGCAGCACTTCGCTCCTGCCACAGCACTAAACCGGAACTGGAGGCAGACCTGGAAATGGGTGTTTCTACCCCACCTGGAGTTCTTGCTGCAGGCATGCTCTTCCTTCTTGCTGCACCCCCTGAGGACCTCTCCTCCTCCCACCAGCCTCTGCCTTTCCGGGGTCCTGGCCGTGGCCTCCTATCCCAGAGGAAAGCAGGCTGCCTGTTGGTCTGGTTCTTTTGACTGTTTTCTTGGGTCTCCAGCTAACTCCTGTCACCTTTCCAACTGCAGCTTGTCTTTGTTTACCTGGTGACAGGCGAGGGTTGTCATGGCTTCCTTGCGAGATCCCCCGAGGATCTCACCCACCTCTGTTCTTCAAAATGGCCTGAGGTGCCTTGCTCATTTGTAGCAGAGCCATTCCCTCTCCTACTTGTGCAGCTGTTGTTCCTTTGCCAAGTGGAGCATGTTACCCCATGGGGGAATGAATGGTTTTGGCTTCCAACCTGCCATTCTTCAGGATTTTGTTTGGCTTTTTGGGGACGTCATGGAATGGCCCAAAAAATCCAGCTGGGGATTTCCTCGTGTTCCTTCTTCAGTGGCCCCACCAGCAGCACGATCACTGTGACTTCAGGCAATCTCAGAGGCTTTGTCAGGTTTAGCTCTAATTTCAGCTTGCATTTGCCTGTTTCAAGTGTTTAATTCTTTCTTATTTTGAAAGATTTCCAGCCATCTATTGCTATACTTGCAGTATACATCGGCAATATCTGTTTCTGTCCTGCACCGCTTCTTTGCCAATAGTGAGCAGAACTGCCACAGTTTAATTTTTCTGCTTTTTGGGTTTTTGGAAGATATGAATATTAAGTACATCAGGCACATCAACAAATGTAGTGCAGACTTTCCTTGGGACTTGAGTTGATATTAACTGTGAGGAGAAAAGTGAAATTCTTCTGGGCTCTGTACTTTCACTTCCAAATATTTAAAGGCTCCCACTTATCACACCTGAGAACTTTCCTTTCTCCAAGAAAGCCCAGTACCAAAGGAAGATGATGTACACACTATTTTCGTATTAGCAGGTAAGTTTACCTTTCCCAATTTGAGTGAATAAATTGGTTGCATAATTTTTTATTAAAATCACACTAATTGATAATGGAATTACTGAAAAGGAGCAAGGGTCTAGTTGTTTCTTGACTGCATACATAGAAAACTAGATAATAAAACTGAAATATATTGAAAAGGTCCCAATATTATGAAAGGAATCATCACCTTTCATAATAACAGCAGCAGCAGTAAAGGATGAGATTCAATGGACCCAAGATCTTTTGGATCCCAAACAAAACCTCCAAGCACCTTGTGCTTCAAAACATGTTTTCTTGCTACAGAACCTATGCTTCAGATAATTCTGGAAATCTCCTCCACATTATCACTGGGTGATGTAGAATTTCCTCAGAATAAAACCACACCTGATTTTTGTCAGTGTGTACACACAGTTATTTCCTGCCCATGCAGTTTCATGTTTTATTTTGGTATGAATGCAACAGGGCAGGAAGGCTCAAAGCTACCCTAATTCTACCACAATAAAAGCCTTGATACTGAGACAATGTGATTTGAAGGTTAAGGACTCACTCTTCAGTAGAGAGGAAAGGGGTGGCCTCTCAAAGTTGTCCTGAGTGCTTCTCTAAGTCACCTTTGTGAACCAAGCAGTGACACTGCACACGTGATATTAGCAGGACATTGTCCCCAAGGCTGTGCAACCATCCCCCAGACAGGTGCTACACTAAGACCTTTCTTCTTTTTACTTCTCCAGTGGAAAGCTGTGGCAATCCTCACCTGTCATGAATTGATGTTTGGGATTAGCATGTGAGAGAGGCATGTGAACTGCAGCCCAGCTTTGTGTCAGGTTGAGGAATTCAGTGCACCATAAAGCCCCGGAATTGTGATCCTTGTGGGACTGGACTGCAGCCAGTCAAACATCCAATCAATCAGGAGGACCCCTGCGTGGTGTGGCATTAACTTTTACGATTCAGACCAATGTGGGACTGTGCTGTACTCAATCCATCAGTCAAGTCTGCCTGCACTGTTCCTCTGCAGGGGATACCTCAGGCTCAGCCTCATAATGCTGGTCACTGACAAGCTGAGTTGTGATCAATCAGTCAGTCTTCCTATCACGCTGCACAATGGCTGCAGGACAACACAAGCTAGACTACCCCATCGGAAAAAAAAAACCAACAACAAAACAAACAAAACCAAAAACCCAACCCACCACTCCAAAAAAGTTAAATAAAACAGCCTTAAAAAAATCCATCTATTTTTTACATGTTGCCCTAAGTGATGTACCCAACACTTTTCTGACTATTGTTTTGCTCTTTTTTTCTAAGCATAATTCTGATGAATGTTTGTAATTATGATTAATTTTTTTTCTGAATTTTGTATGTATGTGTGTGTGATTACCTAATCTTTTGGCACAAGGAAGTATCTCTGATCAGGCCCAGGCCTAGAATAACACAAGTATGGCAGGTCAGGATGGAAGAAGGTGGATTGGCATAGCAAGTGTGTTTACATCATCCCTGGCTCTAGCTTGCTTTATCAGTAGATTTGGCCCTATTTACTGTTTCTTTGTAGCTAGTGGTGAAGTATAGCATATAAACCGAAAATGATTTACAGCATAATAATTGTTCAGAGTGAATGCAGCTAAATTAAAGAGAGAGAGCATGGTAATATGCATAAGTCTGGTAGTTCTTGGGCATTCATATGGCTCTTAATTTCTGCACATTCCCACCCCACCACTTTAGGTAGAAATGAGTCAATTTTAATTTTTTATCAATATAAAGAATCTGTATTTGTGTGTGCATGCATATATATATATACACATATATATATAGAAAAAAATACCCTTTTTTTTTTTTTTCTCGCTGCAGTGTCTTCCTTCTCTGTCATTTGTATTGACAACTTTTAGAGTGGTTTTTTGGCAACGCTTTTGCATCTTGGAAAATATTGTTAATACTGTCAATACTCTCATCCCATAGTAGTGTGAGCCAGGCAGCTCTTTGGAAGAGCAGAGATGCTCTGTGGCACTGATACTTTATTGTCCAGATCAGGTCTAGAGCAAGCTCGGACATATTCCTGGCCTGGATTGTAGGTTTTCCTTTCCGTTGCTGTCTCAGCCGTTGTATGCCTGGCGACCTTGGCCAAATTTCTCCTGGGGGATAGCAATGCTCCTCTCTGCTATGCCCAACTCTGAGTTCTGCCAGTGAAAAGGTGGTAGACAAGCAGTGGGCAGAAATTTTCATGTTTGGGGAGGAGATGAGAGAGTAGGAAATAGCTTGTCAGCCCAGCCCTACACATACTTACATACTGGGGAAGAAATTTGCTGATTTCTAAGTCCTATCTTGCTTGGCAAGGCTGAAAAGCTCTGAAATCTCTGTGCCAGGGAAGCAAGGAGTGTTAATAGGAAAAGGCAGGCAGATTTGTGTGAGGCCTGGGCATACTAAGGCAAGGGTGCAGTGGGTTTCCAGACCTCACCATGATGGGGAAAGGGAATCAATGCCCTGACAGATAGGCTGTGAGGAGGCAACAAGAGGAGAAAAATTAAACTTTACCTTATTCACCAGAAGCTTTCTCTATAAAGTACAGGCCTCTGTGGCATCATGAAAAACAGTCCAGAAAAACAGATGAAGTTGTGCTGGATTCACTAGATCTTTTTCCCTCCTCTGCATCCTGCCAAAAATGCAACTTTACTTTAATTTTGCTTTTGTGTTATTTTTCATGATGCTAAAGCATTGCTTGAACACAGATGTAAGCCATCACTACAGTACTGTAAGGCATGGACCACACAGACATGCAGTTCCTTTCAAAATGCAAACCAGAGGAAACAATCTGTCTTTAAAATTAAACTTCCTCATTAATTTCATTAAAAACGTGTGCAGCTTCTAGGGAATGGCAGAGGGTGACTTAAAACATGGCATTATCCCTTGAAAACTGGCAGGCAGTGAATGTGCTCTGGTGGAAAAAAAAAGGAATAAAAAGGGGGATCTGAAAGAAAGGTTGGGAAAGGGAAGGCGGTCTCCTGCAGTGGTTGCCATTTTTCTACTCCTGTCTGCTTTGCTGTGCTCTGCAGACACACAATAATAACCCCAGTGGGCCCGGGGATCAAATGACGTGTTGCTGAAGGATTAGGAGCAATTCTATCCCCCTGGCATGGGTTTAGGAATTTTCATTAAAATGACCTTGGGTGTGGTGAGAAAGGAATTCGGGCTGCATGGATGGCGAGCTAAACATCCTACCTGGGGAACAACAAAAGGTCTCTGCAAGGCTCGGCTCCCCAGGCCCCAAGCAGAGCTGTCATGCTCTTCCCCGTGCAGTTGTTCGTGGGTTAGCATGGAGATACACGGAAGGTCGGAATTAAAAGGCATCTTTCCAGGGGATGGAGGGGGGAGGCAGGGGGATGGAGGAGAGGAACAAGCAAGAGGGCTTGTTTCCTGGAACTGCTTAAAAACAAATACTTAGAAGCAAATTTGTGTTTGGTGTGGAGCAGAATAGTGTTTAATTAAAAAGGCAGCGTTGTGCCCAAGTGCTGCACCAGGAGAAAATGGAAAATTGTTGCTGGGTTGTGCAACGCCATCCTGTTCGTCTGCACAAGCAGCCCTTGCAGAGTTTGGTGAGTTTCTTGTGTATGCTTCTGTTAAGCAAAAATTTCCAGTCCTGCTGAATGTCTTCTCGCAGTTTGACTGTATTCAGGCAGGCAGCATCTTACACCTTAGGGTAGCATTTTCAGTTCCTGCTGGCCGAACCCAATTGTTTTTGAGGAAGCAATTTACGGATAACTGTAATGTGGTTACCTATGATACATGCCATCACTTCTACTAAGGGTAGCAAATTCCAGAGGAAATGGATTAATCAGAATAAAAAGAAAGCATGGTGTTGTTAGCAACACAGCAAAAGCATTAAAGCAAGCAGAAAGTAAAACCTCTTGCTTAGGTTTCTAGGGCGCGTGGTTAAAAGGCTTATGCACACAGTCTTGACAAATTTCATCACCTGCTGGTGCAATGTCCCTCCTTACCTTGCATTCAAGGTAAATTAAAAGAAATGTCCTGCACTGTGGCAGGTATTCTTGGTGACAAGAGTTGTTCTGGAGCACCTGGATGTAAGACAAGGTGTTAAGAAGCAAGCACTGAAAAACCTGAATTATCTGTAGTTCACTGCAATTTCAAACTCATTCTGGAAGACGTCAAGGAACTATTGATGTAATGAACAGTTAAGAAGAGCGTGTCAGTCCTCCGGCCTTTGAGAGACTCCCTCAAGACGTCGGTTTGGACTTGGCCTGGCCAAGTGCTGTCTTTTGGGAGAAGAAGACACAGCCCAGGGATGAACTTCCCTGGAGCAGAGGAAATGCTGAGCATTTTGCAACAAGTGCTGTGGCTGACCACCCAGCATTTGTAAACCAGGAGCTGATGGAGTGTGAAGCCCTGTCATATCCCCAGAGGGTGCCCCGGGTGGGATTGCTGTGATAGCAACAAAAGATTATCTGTTCCAGGTCTCTCCTTCCTAAGCCTGCAGAAACACAATCCATTACTTCAGATGGAAAGAGTTTATTTCAGCCTGATTGCATTACAAGATCCTGGAGTGAGCTCACACACGAGCAGCAGAAAGCTGTCACATTTGAGAAACTGTGTGTCAGTGTGACTGGCCTGCTCCCCGCAGCTCAGTACCTGGAGGCAGAAGGCACGGTGGTTAATGAGGGGAGGCCTCGAATATTAATCAAACCTGTAATCTCCTCCAAAGACATGTGTAGGTACTGCTGCTGAAGGTTGTTGTTTTAGACAGCTTTTATTCTGATCTCTTGACTCTGTCTTATGTGGCTCTGGAAAGAAGAGAGGAATGTGAATGTGACCCAGCTTAGTAAATGGCTTTCATGAAAATAGGCAAAGAGTGATTTTCCTCATGCAGAAGACCCATGTAAACTGCATGGCTTTTCTGTAAATCTCTGGAGGCTGCGCTTCAAGAGACCAATTTGTAGAGCTGAAGATAGTAGGACCTGTTTTGCATTGTCTTCATGCTTTACCAACAGATAATTCGGTACAAGTTAAAGAGTGAAGTTTTCTTACTGTTCTTCGCGGCACATCTCTGACTCCCCACCCTTCTGTTGTACGCGGACTTCTCCTGGAAAGATTCTGGTCATTTCTTTTTTAAGAGAACCACTTGACCACTTGTCATGGAAATTAGTGAAGCTGGAAACCGAACTTTCCATTCAGAAACAGATCTAAGGTGTCTGAAAGCAAAGGAAACAACTTTATTTGTGCTGGGGCTGCCTGTCCTCTTGCTCCATGCGGTGAAAGACAGTCAGAACCTCCGAAATATCTGTCATTCCCACTGAGTGAGGAAAAGCAGAGTGTGATACTTTCTAGTGCCAATCTGTCAACAATCATTACTGGCTGAAGTTTTTCCTTGAGGCATGCAGGTTGGTGAACTTATTTTCATTTGCAGGAAGGGTGATTCGGAGCAGAGAGAGGTTAATCTCTTACGTTAGCCAAGTCATATTAGCACCGGCCAAAATGTTCAATAGAGTTTGTTTGCTCACTGTCACTATGCATAGCTAAAAGCATTGGTATGCACTGCTTCTGCCTGCCTATTATGGGTTATCTTGGGTGGCCTGTCCAACCCATTGATAAGGCCTGGTGGTGACGCTGCTGTGACAATGAAATTGTCAGGGAAGGGGTCGTTAGCTGAGCTGTGAGTCTTTGGTGTCTAGAAATGTGCCCAGCCTAGGTTTTCTTACGCTGACAAATGTGTTCCCTTGTGGCCAGGGAGAACAGCAGAGGTGGCAAGCTGAGCAGTTTGGCAACCCATAATTTTTTCATCATGGGGAGACCCGGTTCCTCTAGTGCCAGTTTACTGGCCCCAGAGAAACGAGTTTCCTTGCCTCTAGTCCACACCAGGCAATAGTTTTGGTGGCTATTATTTTTTTCTTGTTTGTTTTTCATTTCCCCCATATTTAGAAGCATTGCTCTCACACCAGATACAATTGTGCTGTGTTCTCCCAGATTTCTCTCAGGAGGAATGGAAGAGGATGTCCACTAAATATTTACTGTAAGGGAACTGTATGAATGCCAGTGAGGGGGAGTATTTAGTGCTAGTGGAGGGGTGTTTGCAAAAGATACATTGCTATTTGTCAGGGTTTTGGTAGTTTTGCCAACATGAGAATGACCTGAATCTGAGAAAGTTGTCTGCTAAATGCGAAGGGGAGGTTCTGGCTATCGAGACCTGTGCATCATTCTTCCCCACCAGTCCAGCACGTGTGAAGTCAGCATTACAAACATTCCCATTCAGGATTAGAAACTGGACAGAGCACTGAAAGTGTCTAAACAGAACAACCAAAATCTTGTAAGAGGATGTGGAAGAGTTTATGCAGATCTGGGCATCTTTCCCCCATTTAATTGCGAGTTTTGCACATATGAAGACTTTTATGTTGTACTAATGTATGGAAATGAGGGTTTAAATGTATTTAAAATCATGACCATTTAAAAAATATTAACCTTTTTGTCCACCTTTGTGGTATTTTGCAATCTGTTACTGACATTTCTTGCCTTGGAACGTATGCAATGTGGTCAGCAGGTTTAAAAACAAAGAGAAGAGCTTTGTTAATGCAAAGCTTGAACAGAAGAAAAAAAAATCTTGAATTGGATCTTTAGTTGCTGCAGAGGTCTGTTGTCCCTGGAATACCTTTGCAGTGTGTGCTAAACGGTCACTCAAAGTCAGCATGAAAAAATGATTTCCGAAGCTGTTGGACAAATAAGGAGACTCATTCTGAGCAGGGACTAAATTGGTTTGGAACATATGCCTGTGCTAAGCAGCCAAAGTACATAATCAGGTTTAGCAAAACAAAGCCCGATACCAAACTTGCCAGGAAAAATTGTTTTGTCATTTTGAAATCTGCTTGGTTTTTAAGCAGACCTTCCCAGAACAGAAAACAATGTGTTTCATGCCCCACTTCAAGTGCCATTGCTGTATTTTTCCTCTGAAGATTTGTAAGAAGGGGAAGAATACATAATCCCTTTGTTAAGATACTTAAATTAAAAGCTTGCTCGTGTTGAACTGCCCTTTCAGTCAGGATTAAGATTTGTTACCCAAGTCTATATACCCTGTAAAACAACTACTAATCCAGACATTAATCACAGGAAATATTCTGGGCCTTTTAAAAATAAACCATGACATTCTATGAAGAATACATAATTGAGAATATCCTGGACAGGTTGAAAATTAGCCCAGTTGATTGGTTACATAATGATCATCTGGGTAAGCCAAGGGGAAAGAAAAGAGCACATGGGGCGAACAATGCAGCAGCTTTGTACTATTGTCTGCCTTTTCCTGTCCTCGAGTTCAGCTCGGTACAAACATTGTCATTCCAAAACAAATGACATTAACAGGAGGTGTCTGTAGCCCTGGTCAGCCTCGCTTCTCTGCTTTCCGATTTTTCCGACCACGGTTCATATTTTTTCCCCCTGCTCCCTTTGCCATTTCCAGCCAGTGTTTCCCAGCCCCGATCTGTTGCCCAGAGCAACCTGAGCAGCAGTTGGGTTGTGACTGATCCCTTTCTTCAGGCAGTATCTGTCAATGTCCCCCCTCTCTGCCAAAGGCCAGTTACTCATGTCAAGGTCAAATTGTGGACAGTCATTCTGTGTCTGCCCAAGTTAATCCAAACCAAACATACCATGTATAAGTAGCTTATCTCCCAAAATAAATAGATGATAATTAGCATAAGCCACCGCACCCACTCCTTTTCCATTCCTCTCTGAAAAAGTCCTTCCACCTGAGTAAATCAGGATGCTTTGTCTGGCCCATTCTCATTATGTTGAAAAGCAAGCAAGCGAGCTCTGGCTCCAAGTGGGATGGCATTCACTACCTGGCTTTCCCAGACCAAGCCGCTCTTAGTGACACAGGAAGAGATGCACACAAACGTGCTTGTAAAGGAGATGAGATTATGCCAGGAAATCCTCAAGAATGATAATTTACAGCAGATCTCTCTGCAGCTCTGGGTCAATCATTTTCAGTTGTGCTGTTGTGTAAGTGAGCATCACGTCTCGGGCACAAATGTGTCCTATCTCTGTTTTTTCAGACGCAGCAAGCTAAAGCAGTCTTAGCTGCGCAAGGAGACTGAGGGACTTGGAGTTACAGCACGGATAAGAGTCGGAGGCCTATCAAGATTCCGCATTTTGTCTCTGGGACTTTCACTTGTGAACCTGCCCCATAGCGGTTCCTTTGGTGGGCTGAACTTCTGTGCTGGGGCGCTATGGCACTCTGTAGTGAAAAAAGTGTCTCCCCTTGGTGCCACTGAACATGTAGGTACCGATCCTGGGGGAGAAGAGAGAGGAGAATGAGTACTGATGCTGTCGGGACGGTGAGTGAGGATGTGTGATGTTGAAGGAAGGGCCCAACAAAGGAAGTGATGGGTCTGAACTGCTCTCCCTGCCCAAAGTGTGAAGTGGTGACTGATGGTCAATTCTTTCCTGCTGTAAAATCAATTACTGGTGTTAAAAAAAAAAGGGGGGGGGGAACAGTGAAAAATCCAAGCTTTACTTTTAGATAAGGAATATGCCTGACTTGGGTTGCTGAAGCTCAGCTGGCAATGAACTAGGCAGGTGGGATTTTTAGTGCTGAAAACAAGAAGTTTTCCAGTTTCCTATACTTCTTTCTTTTCTGTTTAAATATCCTGTAATAAAGACACACAGGAACCAATCCCTGTGTTTATGTTCAATGCTATAGAAATAACATGTATGTAACATTAATTATTTAATAAATGAGTAATAACATGAGGAAATTCTGTTCGCTACACGGGGTTTCCTCTCTTACTTAGCCTTGTGTAGGTCCTTTGCCCTTCCCAGGCCACGTGGCTTATTCTGAAAGAGGGAAAAGTGAGTTGAGCACCCACACCTTGGGTATGGTTATCATTAAAGGTATAATTTCTACGTAGATAATTCCCCTTTTAATCTGGGTTTGTGCCTCTTATCACTTAATGCCCATGAAACAAAACACGAATAATTAAAAAAAGAAAAAGAGCAAATACTATAGGCTAAGCAGGATCTATAGGTTTCAGGCAAGATTTAGAGGATGCGGTCAGTATTCTGGGGTGGAATTGGACAGCAAATTAAAGGATTAGACCCAGGACACATGGACTATGCTGTGGACCTCCACTCTGGGGGTTTCCAGACAAAGTGAGGCACAAGATATTATGACCTGGTCTTGTGCTTAGTACGATAAAATACAGTTTAATGACACAATTTGCAAGTAGAGGAATACAGGTGTGTTTTGGATGTGTTTCTGCCAACAGCAAAAGTGGCCCAAAATACAGTTTTGAGAACAACATTTGTACAACCTGAGAAGTTATATTGCTTTTATTTGCTTTGGTAGCCTAGGAACACATCAGAGGTGGCATGAAACCTCTTGGGGGGGGTGAGGGGGGTTGGTGTTGCTTTGCATAATTTCCATCAACGTGTTCACATCCTTCCTCAGCTTTTGAGGCTCAACCCAGGTGTGCTCAAATGCTCCCGAAACTTGGCAAGGGCTTCTGCAAGGCTGTCTGGTGGGAGGGAGAGGGAGGCAGTGAGGAGGTTTCACCTGGTTTCAAGTTTCAGGACAAAAACTTTCGCGTGAGTAACAGTTCCCAGCTTCACGAGCCCCGTGACAACATCGTAACCAGGAATCCAAAATCCCGGGTTTGTGTACAGGACAGGCGCCGTCAGGCAGAAGAACGGGATTTCAGGCAGCACTGCGGAACAGGATGCTGTGCTTGTCCGCGCACAGGATGTGCTTACTGGAAGCCTGTGGGAAGCGCTCACCCAGGCTTGGCCACCTTTTCCTCCCGGGCCGGGGAGGGGAGGAAGGCGTTTGAGGCAGCGGCGTGGCACTTGTTTCCAGCGCGTTTTTGAGGGAAGGGAGTCATCTGGCCCGTCGCTGGCAGCCGGGCGCCGGGCCGCGTTTCCCTGGCGCACAGCTGGCCGCAGCTGGCCGCCGGCAGCCTGAGAACCGCCCGCTCCCCGAGGTGCTCTCGGAGCGGGGCCGCGCTGCTCGCGGGCGCGCTGCCAAGCGCGGCGCCGGTGGCAGGGGGTGAACCTTGTAAAGAATTACACTGATCGCTGGGTGCAGCGAAAATGCGCCCTCGGTTGAAAAGTCACGCATTAATTAAGTTGATGGCCTGTTTAGCTTGTAGCCTCGGCAGCTGAGTCTCAACCTCTCTGTGGTCAAATAGATTTACCTAATGTAATGAAAGGCCATACCCTTTCCATTTCCTTCTTTCAAAGCCTTCTCACCACAAACTCTTCTGGTAAGACCACTTATCAGTGACAGCACATTTTTCATTACCAGTGGAGTATGTGTTAAAATGAAATTTTGAAATAGTTTTTCAAATGTCACGTGGTGCACGCTGTGTATCGACTGGTCAGCGATCAATCCATCAATCACCTACCTTTGTTTTTTTTTTTTTTTTAAGTTTGGTTTGCTTGTTTGTCTCCTTGAATTGAATTTATTTTAGACAACACTCCTTATTCGAGGCAAGAAGAAAGGCAAAGAACTGATTTTTCTCCCAAGCTGAAACAATCATATTTGCATTGGCTTGTCTAAAAAGAAATAAAAACGTAATTTTACAGATCTCAAGTGATTAACTTTGTTCTGCAATTTCCCCTGAGTTTTAAAAAGCTATATATATTCATACACACATATATAAATTAATAAAACAGTTCTGTTGTGGTATGGTTCTATGTGTTTATACAGTGAGATACTGTATGACATTGAGGTCTGTATTTCATATGTGCCATGTATGTTAGTAAATGAAGTAGGATTTTGGCTCATGCGCATGTTCAAGATGGTCCTGCAGCACTTTCTGATTCCATAGGTGATAATTCTGCTTCAAGTTAACAAGAAAGATTTAGTTTTGCATTTGATTTCATACTAGTGTGGACTGATGATGTCATTCTATTTGGTGTCATTAACTTTTACAACAGAGTCACAGAATATTGAATCACTGTGGGGTTTTTTTCCTTAGGTGCGTGTAGGGTTTTTTTTTGTTTGTTTGTTTGTTTGTTTTCTTTACTTTTGGTTTTCTCTTTTTTGGGGTGTTTAGGTTTTTTTGGTTGGATTTTTTTTTTTCAGTGTTTGCAGCAGTGATCTAAGAATCTGCCCAGTGGCTGAGATGGATAAAATTAATGTGCTTAATGTTTTCTATTACAAGGAGGAAGTGTCAAATAGAAAGCATAAAGAGGTAAGAATAGGAATTTGTAGACAGTAAGATAAGAAATCCCAGGAAAGGCTTAAAAGAAGAAAAATTGTGGAAAGCATCTATGAAGATAGAAAAATTTCACTCAACACTGTGTTCTATAACATGTTCTTTTATATGTTCCATTTATTTTATACTGCAAGGCATCCTGTTGAATTGGAGTCCTGAGTATGTGCAGTGACAATGACAGAGACCTTTCTGAGTCAATGCAGGCTGTTCTCTAAAACACCTGTACTTTCAGGACTAAAATCTCCGAAGATTTTTATTTCAGCTGCAGCTCTTTCTGTTCACTTACTTGGAAGTGATTTAATGGAATAACGTGAGTGTCCATCTATTGAAGATATTGCTGTTTCAAAAAGGATTTAACAGAATAATTGCTGGAGTCATTCAGATCTCAGAGCCCAGAATGCTGTTTCCAGGAGTTTCCAACAGAACAAAGATGCAGCGATGTATTCTGGGATGGATTTGTACCTTTTTGTTTTGCGATTCTGAATGAGTTTTAGATTCTTTTGTAAGATGCCCGTACTGGCTTGATCTTAATAATTCTTCTTTACAACTTTTCTAAGGTTAGATAGATCTTCTGTGAGTCTTAGCACAAGCTGAGTTCTCAGCTCTCTAAGTCCTTGGGCTTTGAGGTCTCTGAAGTCCAGAGGAGTATTTCCTAATTCTTAGTCTTTCAGAGATTTGGAGCTTGATTAAGTTTTGTTTTTGAAGAAGATCACTGCATTAAACTGAGAGCAGAACCGGCGTTCAGTGGCAGGATTTAAAGCAGACAGTGGAGAAGACAGCCAGCCACAGGATGTACCAGCTGGAATGTCTCACTGTCTACTCAACAGCCCGGCTCCCTGCGGCATGAGAGTTGCATAGATCAGTGCCACCTCACAGGGGAGGAAAGGATAAAGCAAATTGTGATAAAGCTCACTTACATGCTGATGTGGCCTGGCCATTCACACTTTGTGAAGAGTCAAATTTGGCC
This sequence comes from Mystacornis crossleyi, assembly GCA_013400655.1. Lineage (NCBI taxonomy): Eukaryota > Metazoa > Chordata > Aves > Passeriformes > Timaliidae > Mystacornis > Mystacornis crossleyi. The sequence continues at coordinate 114,999 of VYZQ01047461.1, read as the reverse complement.
TGAAGCCTTTGCATTACTCTAATTCAGTGACACCTTCAGCTGTCAGTAGAAGAGGGAAGGCACAGAAACGGTGATCTAGCCAAACAGATCTTTTATATTTTGGTAATGAAGATATCCACAACAGCGTGCAACCAAGACTTATTTTAAAAGCATTTTTTGTTAGTTCTGAGGGACGAATAAGACTTTCCTGAGAAGTTAGTCAGTCCTCTGGCTCAGGCAGTATTCTGAAGGAGAATCTGGCTCCAAAGTGGTTCCTTTTATAATCGAGAATGTGAGGATGACATGCACCATCTCAGGAGCATGCACTGAATACTGTGCTGAGGGTTTCCTAGATTGCCTCTCTTTCCTGCCAAAGCACTCCATGCTATGCAAGTCACTCCATGCTGGGCACCTAATTTATTCCATCCCAACTAAAGTTCTTTGTTGACATAAGTTCCAGAAAGTTTTGGCTAATTTCAGATAGAAACACCATGTCACTGGAAACTCGTCCATTACCTCTTTCTGGAGCAAACCTGGGATGGCCTTACCAGGCTGCTATGTTTGGTTTGGCCACCTTGGAGGCATTTTCATTCTCAGATTTGTTTTACATTGGTCGTGAGCTGGTGTTTCTAATGCTTAACATGTACAATTACTGCTCTGTTAAAAAATAAAGCGTGCCATGGAAGTTGAAACCAGAGCCTGGAGCCCAGAAGTAAAAACAGCTGAGAGCAGCAGGGAAGGGGAAGTAAGTGGCAGGACAGGCTCTGGTGCTCTGAGATGCAGGGTGTTCCTTGCTTGTCATCATTCCCTGGGAGCTGAATAGAAGGAAAAGCCATCTCTTGTTTTGTAAGTCGCTACAAGTATCGTAAAAGACAAAGAAAAAGAATGGAAACCCATCCAGAATGTCTTTCCTCTTGGTTTCGGACCGTCCCCACTCTCTCGTGTGTTGAAAAGGTCTGAAGCAGAATATCCTATTGTTGCGGTTTCTCTTTATTGTAGAGCAGGACTTGCAGTGGGAGGATGACCTTCGACAAGATGCCAAGGAGCGGGTTTGTGTGTACTGTTGGAATTCTCAGATCTCCCAGGCAGATAGTGACAGGACGAGAAGACATGGCCCCAGGTTGCGCCAGCGGGGTTCAGGTTGGACATCAGGAAGAATTTCTTCACGGAAAGGGTTGTTAAGCATCAGAATGAACTTCCCAGGGAGGTGGTGGAGTCTCCATCCCTGGAGGTGTTCAAGAAATGACTGCATGTGGGTCTCAATGTCATGGTTTAGTTCACAAGATGGTGATCAAAGGTTGGACTTGATGATCTCAGAGGTCTTTTCCGACCTAAATGGTTCTGTGAATCTGCACACCAGCATGAATAAGGGGTGCAGCAAAGCAAAAAGGTGCTAGGAGGTCCAACGCAGTGTTTTTAAGCTCTTGGAGCTCCTAAAGGAGGTGTTGTTAAGTGGGAGATGAAGTTAGGGCACCCATGTAGAAAGGGCAGCTGTAGAAGGACAAGCGAGGAATTGTATTTTCCTTCAAAGGGAAGAAGAAAACTATGGTGGTGATGCTGCGACTTTGACTTTCTAGCTAAAGTCATGTACGTAAACCAGTTTTTTTTTTTCCTTTTTAAGCAATACACCCAGGAAATGTTTTGAGGGAACAACAGAGGGTGGCCTCTATTTTGCTTATGGCATTCACCATTAGCTGCAAAATCTGTATGTTTCTGTGTCCTGTTTAATCACATGTGATGGGGCCATTTGTGTATGAACCTACTTCTGGGGGAAGACACGGGCCATGTGAAGTGCCTATGGTGTCTCTCAGGGAGCCAAGACTAAAACGGGCAGATCGCTCCTCTCTCACAGAAGTTTCATGTTTCAAGTGGAATAATAATAATAGTAATAATAATAGCAAGAGTCTAGATGCAAGAGTCACTACATTGCAAGCTTGATGATTGTAGGAATAATACAACTCTTCTCGTAGCATTGCAACGATGAACTCAATCCTGCAGCCATTGCAAAGTATTAAATCTTATTTATGAAAGTATTTAGTTCAAATCAGGTTTGATGGGTTTTAAACTTGGCTGTGCTAAGGGCTGAACACTGTGTTCTTCTGCTGGCCTCTAATGCGGTGTGAAAGAATTAAGTAACATGGGCTGAAATGCTGGAAGTGCCTGGGCAGCCTTTGACTCTCCGAAGCAACATTCCAGCTCCTGGGAATCCAGTCTCGGTGCAACTGTGGAAGCAGCAGTCATGGAGGGATGATTTCTGTCTTACATCTTAATATGAATAAAATGCATTGATACTTAAGGAATCAGAGTTGTCATAGAGGGGAGATTGTCCTGGAATCTACATCAGCAAGAGGGTTACATTCCTGACCTTTTTGCAAATCCCTTCATAATTATTTAGCAATAGCCAGTACCTGAACAATGAAAGATAAACAGAATTGTTGACAGCAAAGACAGACTCTTATGTAAGTTGTATCATCCGGGGGCTGAGTGGCAGCAGATGTTCCTGGTCATGCAAGCTGGGTTTCCCACTGGATGAGAAATCAGTGATGTGGAGTCTGGGTATGTTCTCAGTTTACTTAAGACTGCACTCACCAGTTGTGTGACGGGGATGGTCCAAGAGCATGCAAGATGTTCTCCCTCATCCTTGTTTTCTTTCCTAGACTGCTGGAGCAGCAATGCCAGTGGAACGACTTTATTTCAAGAATTAATTCTCGTTGGAGATACTAAAGCAGAGAACAAATTGTCTTGTTTACTTGTGCCACCTCCCACATGCAAAACAGAGACTTAGGTCTAAAAATATGAGTGTTTCTCGAAAGATTGAGCAGGGCTTGCCAGCTAAATAAAAGAAGATGGAAAGCAACATACAATGGCATCTCTTGACTCTCCACATAATGATAATGAATTTGAGGAAGTAAATTACAACATAAAGGATGCAAGATAGAGCATGCAGCCCTGGGGGTACGGTGCCAAAATAGCTGATGAATTCATCTGGTTTTAATGGTACAGTCACTCCTTCTTTTAATCAGTTCGTCTCTTCTGAGTAATGACACAGTCTGGTTATTGTTCTAATGTAGGCAATAACAAATCATCAAAACCAATTTCTGTACCTGTTTTTGCTCTCTTTCAAAACATAGGCGATTATGAACTGTAATTCACATTGACGAATAGGTCCTAGAAAAATCATGACATTTGTTTAGTGGCTGAAGTTGTAATTATACATCAAACTTTGCTGATTTTCTATTTCTCTAGCATGTGAGAAAATGAATTTGGGAATTTCACCCTGAAACACTTTGCATAAAGAGATCCTAATCTCCAAGCAGAAGTTAAGTTTACTGCAGTGTAGGAAATTATGTCTCTGATTTCCTCTCTTGCATCTGCTGTAAGTCTTACATTTCTGTGGGGTTTTTCTTTTTTTTTTTTTTCCTTCTCGGTGGTCAAAAAAATGAAAGGTTCCAGTAATATTTTCCAGCAGCACTGCTCATTCAAGGAATTTTTTAGAGTGGAACTTCGATAAATTCACCTGGTAAAGTCCAGTTGTCTTCTACATAACCAGAGCTTCACTCCAATTTTCATGCAGTCCAGTGCTTCTTCCAAAGTCCAATTGCGTTTACTATTCAAAGCCCTATTTCTCTTTGCTCTGAGGATAACTCGGGGAATCCTGTGTGTGGTAGCTGGATCCTTGAAAGTTACAAGCCGTTGCTGGATTTAGTATGGCAACATTTAACCTCTCTGAGCTGTGGAACACACAGGTTGTTTATCCTTCTGCTGGGAATACTGTGTGGAGCAGAGTTGGTAACGTGGTGCATCCCTCTGGTGGACCCGAAACCCCCACCTGGACTGGTCTAATGTGTCAAAGTAGCTTGCAGTGCAGACTCCTAAGTGACAGCACATGTTCACACAAACACACAAATGTACTCAGTCGAAAAGCTTTTTCAATTATAGAAAAGAATAGTCCGGGAAAAAGCGCTCTTGGTTTTAAAATACCAACAGACACCCCCTGGCATATGAAAAATGTCACGGCAGAGTCATCTTTTTGGAAAGTTGGTGATGCAGAACAGCTGTGTTTCTCAACATCAGGCAGGAGATCAGCTGGTTGAGTGATGACTTTTCATGTGTTGGAATATGGTGTCACTCTGCAAACTGCAAAAAAGCAAATCCCTGCCTTCCATCTTAGCTCTTATTTTCTTTAGTTGTTACAACTTTTGCTCATTTATTTTCACTTTTTTGTTGGTGTTTGGCTGTCTCTCCACTTTCTGGAGTGCTAAACTGCATCCAGAAGCCCTGATAAGAGCAGTAGAATATGTCAGCTCCTCTGACACTCGTAGCTTTATAGCGGCTCTGGAGTTAACTGAGAAATAGGGAGACAGCAGATGCCCATTCCCGCAGAAGACTCGGTTTCTGTAATTAACTCCCGAAAGAGCTGGAGCCCAACACTGTGCCTAGATTTAGATAGTGTATTTTTAATATTTATATTGCAGCTGAAGAATCAAAATGATCAGTTTTCTAGTTTTCTTGAAGTTGAGTTATATTTTTTTCTCCTGATATGCATGTGAGTGGTATCAGTTTTGGCACTCCTTCTCTAGTGTTTCATGATGTGGAGGGTCTTATTTAATGTTTTTTCATTCAGATTTTTTTTAATGACAAATTTGCCCATTGATTCTTTTCTAGAATTTGAAACTACTTAAGCAGATTTGCTGGTACGTTGAGGTATTTTGGTAGCTGGCCTGAGACATTCAAGTGTCTTCTCTTTCCAGAGGTGATATTGCTGGAAACTTTGGCTTTGATTTGAGCAGTTAAACCTGGGCCTTTCATATCCTTGCGCATATGTAAAATTTTTCCCTCAATTTCTTAACAAAAAGCTAAGGTTCACACAAAAATTAAAAAAAAAAAAAAGAAAAAAGAAAAACAAATTAATATTTTTCTAAGTCTGCATTTTGTATAAGCTTTCAGAAGGTTTTGGTGCTGTTCCTATGAGTGTCAGCTGATAAAATCCTCAAAGCTGGTTCCAAATTGGAACCTCTGGTTATCTGTAGTGAGGCTCATAACCAGCAGTCCTCCAGCTCAGGGAAAGACCTATGTGTTGAATTAACAGCAGCTTTCTCATATTATGTGCTTCCTACTCGAGGGCAGTGTATCCAATTATCATCTGTTCCCAAAAGCCAGGAAAACAGTGGGGTAGTGTGGTGAAAAGGCTGTATCCACAAACCATATTGATCCCTGAACAAATTTGTCTGGAGTCCTCAAGCACACATGCACACATGTGCGCACACACACAAATTCCTGTGGCTTTGCCACTGCTGCTCTCTACGTGGTTTGGTCTGTGCCCCCCCCAGAGCTTCATGCCTTTGCCTGAGAGTTTTCCCTGAGACTGTCAGTGCAGGTGTTCCAGAAAACGCCTGCAATACGTGAGTGGGGATTAGAATCTGGCTCTCCTGACAGATGATGGATTGTTCTTTTATTACCAAAAGTTTTAAAAAACAAAAAAGATCTTGCAGTGGGGTGGCTCAGAGTCAAAGGAACCGAAACAAAGCTGAAAATTGAGTGTATACATTGCAGCTCAATTATTTTGAAGGTTGAGGTTTCTGCTTCAATCCTTCATAACGAAAAAGGCTGTCTTTATTGAAACACTCTCTTTTATCATTCTCTGGGATCTTTATGCTTTGGTTTTGTGTGTGTTTTATGGAAAAATTGTCAATAGATCTATTAACAATTTTACTGCTATTGAACTTCAGTAACCCTGAGAAATACTGAAATTCTCTGACTAAAATAAGCTTTTTAATAACATCAGGACATCAGGAAAGGTGTTTGTTTCCTGGTAGCTAATGGACAGAAGTGGCCTCACTTTGAAGTGATTCCATTCTGGCTTTCAATGTTATTGTCCCCAAACTTTTGTTGAAATGGTTGGGATGATTTCTGCCAGGAAAATTAAATGAAGAATGGACAGCAAAGCATTTGTAGGCCATGGGAATGATGGTGTCTGATAAAAAGCAAGCATGAAAGAGACCTAAGAAACTGTTCTCTTGTTTTTCTTTTGCGTTTTAACTCTGTGGGCAGGTTTTGATGAGGTATTTGATTCCAGTGGGTCACTTGCAATGATGCCTGTGATGCAAATTGATTAGTGGGTAAACATGATGTCTTGGCTATTTTTCTGTGGTTCTTCTAATTTCCTTCCTGTTAGAACAAAAAAGGAAATATCGGAGATCTGGATGCATTATTCTGGTGGTGCTGTCGCCATGTGGTTTACACAAAGCCAAGGTTTTGGTTCAAAGCTGTTCCAGTTTTGGGGTAATCCCCAAAACCTGCAACGGTGTGATTGTGTAATTTAATTGACAGGCTATTTCCTGCAGGACAGTTCTGCTTAAGATGTCTGTGTAGGTGTATGACTGATATTCATTGTGTAATGAGGAGTCAGCAAAGCCTTCTGGCTTTCTCAGCGTCTGTAGTTAAACTGCAGTACTTGGCCCCTATATTTCTTGATATGAAATGATTTTAAACTCTCCTGGGTACTTGAATACATAGGTAGGAGGCAGCAGGAGGATGTATTTCGTCCCTTCTTTTTTCAGTGTGGCTTCTCTGCAGATATAGAGAAGTGTGTCTGTCACTAAGTGGAAAAAAAATTATCCTAGTGCAGTCCTACAATACAAACACAAATGAGCAGGAGTAGGATCTAAGCTCCTAGGAATTTCTAGATTTTATATTTTCAAAATAACATCCTGCCCATTGACAATTCATAAAATCAAAGCACTCCAAATTTTTCTTTTCCCAAGGCAATTAAAAAAAAATCTCATTGTAAATAAGGATTTGGATTTAAAAGAAGTTATTTTGTATATGGCTGCTCCCATAGAGCTATGTAATATAATCTGAAATTAATGTTTTAAAGTCAGGCTTTTCTATTACATCACATTTGCACATAATTTTCCGCACAGAAAAGAAAATCTGACTTCCGAAAAGCTGCATTCCCTAATTCCATACCTCTGTGGAATCATTAAATTTTGAGTGATGCCTTTCACAAAGAAGCTGTCATCTGGCTGATGTGGTGGTTGGACTCTGGTGCAGTGTCCTTGGGAAGGGAAACTGCTCTGATGAAAGCTGTATTCCTCGGTTCCTCTTTCAAATCCTACCTCAAGAATTTGTGTTGAGCTGATACTNTTTGTGTTGAGCTGATACTAGTAAAATTTGGGAGGGTGGAAGAAAAAAGATATCTTACTGAGTAAAGGATTCCTGCATCCTGTCAGCACTGATCCATAGCCTTGCTTGGATTACCATGCAGTGTCAATTCTTTGAGTACCAATGGTTTTTGCCTAGAAAGATTGTTTGCAGTGCAGATGTGAAATGTAAGTGTGATACAGCACAAATAAGAAATAAATCGGAACCCACTAGACCTCACCTCTCGTTATTTTGGGAGATAGATGAGCTTATTTTTAGTATATGCTTGTTGCAGTGAATATAAGGACAGAATTAGTTTTGTTCAGTTATCTAAGACTACATTTTAGGATGAGAGTTGTTGTGAATGTGATTGGTCCAGCAACTGCTCCTCTGTGGTTACAGTCTGTGGCTTCTCATATCTGAACCGGTTACGTCTTGGTTTGGGGTCTGGAGGCCTTGTGATAATGGGGAAAGCCCAGAATTTGAACTCTGCCTGTGGAGTTCATTGTCTGGGCATTGGAATGGATTAAAGTTTCTCTAGCTGGGAGCATAGCAGGGTATGAGTGCTCGAGGGCAGCTCCACCCTCCGGTTCTCTACCACAGTATGTGGTTATGGATCAGTACTTTTTTCCTCGTATTTTTTCCTAAAGCTCTTTTGCTGATTGAAATGCATTTTAATTGTTCTTTGATCAGCGTTTTCATTGTTATCTAGGAAAAAACAATGGATTTGTTTTGGTTTTCTTTTCATGTATAATAAATACAGAGTTAACTGTGAACTAGGGTATCAACAATGAGCAGCGTCTCCAAGTGCTGGCTGCAGTGATCATGTGTCAGAATTTGGGATGACATCTCTGTGACCAGAGCTGAGCCTGCATGGAGACATTTTTCTCATTTTGGTTTGTTTGAGTATCATAACTCCAAAATACCTGTGTGAAAGTGTCGGGAGTCTCTGGGGCTATCCCAGTCCTTCAGTCCTCCAGGAACGGAAGTATTCTGTGAGGAGAATGCCACTGTTTTTTTGCCTGTTGTTGTGCTGCAGTTGGCATCCTGGTCGGCTGCATGCCAAACTCACAAACTCCCTCTATCCCTGGTAACTGAGAAGATTACTTGCTTATGATGCTGTGAAATAAGTGCTGTACCATTGTGAGAGTAGGTAAGAAAAGCCTTTAAATTTGATATTCTTTATGTAGAGTCTCTGAAACTTCCTTAAAAGTGATCCTTATTCCTGATTTGGAATCTAATTTTAAAACCTGGTGAAAAATATACAGGTTATTTTTGGGGCTACATTTAATAAGTTATTTTATGTAGAACCGGTTTTCTTTTTAACTCAAATCAATTTCCCAAGGTTATCGTACAAATATTAACACTGGGATATCTCTTGTTAAAAAGCAGATGCCCAAGGAAATGACAAAGCTTGCACTTTTGTACATTTAAGAGAACCAGTAAGGGGAGAACATGCCAACACATAGAGTAGGCATGCTGATAGCAGCGAGCAGCCCAGCAGATCTTCCCCACCTTTGACATTTTGCATTATTTAGCAATTGTCCAAACTTATAGATTAACAGGTCTTTCTGATTCTCAGAGAAGGGAGTCTAGTGAAAGCCTTGCTGTTACTAAAATGAAAACCAAACATACAGGGTCAAAATGTGGTTTAGTTCATTTATTTCATCTGGTCATAACTTTTGTTGTTCTCCTTGAAAGACCCCCAAAAAAGAAAGATCAGACAAAAGTACTGTTCTAGAGGTGGTGGTTGTGGATTTTTGTTTGTTTGCATTTGGTTGGGGTTTGTTTGTTTTGAATTAAGACTGAAGGGCAAAGGATATTGAAAGACTATCGAATACAGTGAGCTTGCTCGAGAGGGAATTCCAGCCCAGACCTGCTGTTCCATATGATGTGCTCTTTTCAGCATCCTTGTCCTTCTAACATGAGACTGTCTTGGATATATCAAGGTAGCTGTATCTTGAATCTTTTCAAGCACTGTGTGATGATTTGCTCTTCTGGGAGACTTCAGGTGCAGCATACTGGAGGATCCTGAGGGAAAAAGATTATTTTTATCCTGTTTCTACTTGGGCCCAGTTGAAGTCCTTTACAATTTCATGATGTGATGCCAAGGCATTAAATGTCTCCCAGTCTCAAACCGGACACAGCTGAGTTTATTGAGGTCTGATCCTGCTAGCTCCCTTGTTAAGAGGAGTTTAATAATTTATTTCACTTGTTGCAAGACTGCACGAATAACTGGAGTTAATAGTTTTACTTTTGAAATTATGAGGGGTTTATGATTAAAGAACAGAAACAGTGCAGGAAAAAAAGGCACCTTAGGAAGATTTTTGTTAGCTACGGTTTCCATGTTTCTGTGTCTGTGTTTTCACAATATTTGATCTGAGCATCCAATGTGTCATGAGGGAGAGAGGGAAATGAATAAACTAAATTTCAGTTGAGATTTCAGTACTCTGTTAAGAAAAGGAAAAGATGCATGTATGCTAATGAGTTTCTATTATGCCATTGAGAATAAAAGAAGAATTCAGACAGCCTGATTTTCGGAGGATGATTTTTCCTTCATATTCCACATTAGTTCCTAGGGAACAAGGCCAAAAAGCTTGGGTGGTTTGTAGCTAGTAGAAACTAAAATAGCCATGAAATACATCCCAGCCTCAGAGGCATTTCTGCTTTAGACTCAGTGCAGCAGTTCCTGGGACAGGGTGAAGGACTACATAACAGAGAGGGTTAATAAGGAACATTATTTATGCTGTACATACAGAATCACTGTGGCAAGATGAATTTAAGTCTGTTTTGGTGGGGTGTGGTTCTACACTAATCCACTGAAAACTGTGGTTCATCACCTGACTTTGCCTTGTTAAAGCTTCTGTGGCTCCTGGGGTTTATTGCTTCACAGTGCTCAGAAGGACATAAATTAGCATACATCAAAATTTTTCTTGTTTATCTTCCCTGGAAGTGGAGGGGGCCCAAAAGACACAATTGAATTGAAAACA
>VYZQ01047461.1:70500-100839 GCA_013400655.1 Mystacornis crossleyi | reverse complement strand
ACACTGAAAAGAGACTTGTACTTGGTTTTGTGTACTGTCACTCCCTTTTTCTTAAAAACAGCGTGGAACCACAGCCTGCTTTAATGTCACCAACCGCTACAGTAGTGTTACTGTAATGTTCTGGTTCATTTCTTAGGCTTTAAAAATATTTTATAAGGATTCTATATAAAGGGCTCCCTCTTGGTTAGGCAAAAACTGCTCTGTTCATACATATTTCCAGGAAACCTGTGAAAAGTGAATGGAACTTCAAATGACTGGTGCTGTACCAGTTCTGCACACATCTCTCTGGGTTTCTTTCTCCTGTGGTAATGATTGGAAGCTTTCTGTGTCCACAGGCATAACAAATGAACAATTAGTCTTTGGGTTTTAAGATTACATCAGCTCTGAAGCATCGCTGCTTTGGAGAACCAGGTCAGTGTGGTCAATTCAAGTTGATTATAGCAATTGCAAAGTGAATCCTCATCCCTGTTGTTCCCTTGGCAGATGAGAGTTAGACCTTTTGATCACTGAATGAAGGGAATTATTTTATTCAGCGACCTATGATTGTTATATATTTTGCATGAGCTCAGAGCCACTCATTCTTCTTTCTTGCCAGAGAGAATTCCATCTGTTTGAGTGGTAGGTTCCTTAGATATTGACTATCTAGTCCATCTTCTGTGCAGAGTCAAAAGAAAAATATCAATGAATAAACTAAAAAGTGCTGTGTGTCTGTAGCTCCCTGACTAAGCATTTTCTGGAAAAAATCAATATGTAAGCAATTTGTACATGAGAACGTCTCCCTGTACAAGAAATAGAAACTAACAATGGAAACTCCAGTATATTTTGTAGGAATTGCAAAATCTGGAAGGAAGGCTTATCTCCTGCAAAGCAGCACACAGTTTATAACAGTGCCAGTGGGCCAGACAGCATTGTACCATGTTAATTTTTTGCATGCTTGGATAGAACAACCTGTCTGTGTTTACCAGCACTTCATCTTACATAATGGCTCAGAGTTAAAGCCAAAAGATGTTTAGCCTGTTTGGTATAGGGATCAGGGATTAGGCAAGGTGGCATGGGGTGGAGAACAGGCACCTTCACCCGAGGAAGGTAGATTAATAAATAATCGGAAATCCAGCAGTCTCCTTCCACCCATATTGAGCACAAACCCAGTATAGTGCTAGAAGGTGGAGTTGTTTGAGGTGATATTTGACACAGTCATCAGTACAAGAATAAGGATAATTACAGCATCCAGCCTTTCATTAAGTGTGAACGGATTAAGTTTGTAGATATTGGTTATAAGTCCCTAAATAGAGGGATTGAAATGTTTTGCGGTATCAAATACGGTGCTGTTTTTCAGTGGATGATAATTCCACTGTCCTTCATTCAAAATGCATCTTGTGTAGATGTATGTAAGTAGATGCTTGTTAGGCATATGGCAGAACAAAGCAGCTCCAGCTCACTGTTTCAGAATCTGCATCCTGAAGTAGGTAAAACTTTGTTGTCCTGAAATATTTCTGCTTAAATAAGTCCTTTCAACTGTCTTTACTTGAAACCAGCCATGAAATTGTTTTTTCTCCTACTCCTATGAAAATGTGGGACAAATTATAACCCTTCCAACCCTTCTCCCTTTGGCAAAAAATGGAAAAAGTTTTCAATATATTTTGATTTTACCAAAGACCATTATCTCTCATGGCCATGAGACTTTGGCTAAATAAGTTTAGCCTTGCTGTGCTTTTCAGCTGCTTGTAAGAAGCCATGAGTGTGCTGTCTTTAATCTTTGTAACTAACATACTTCTAATCTCCCAACTCCTCTTCCCTCTCTGCTGCAGCTCGCGTGTGACAGCCCCACACGTATTTCGAGTCCCGTTCTCAGGTTATCTAACCAGTCCTTTCTTTGCTTCTTTTGGAAACAAAAGACCTTTTTTAGGAATCCGGGAGAAGTACTTGCTCCAAGTCTCTCACCATCAGGTGCATTGTATCCAGATATTGCTGAATCTGGTCTTTCATTTTATGCCAGTGGTAATAACAATTTGTAATGGCCATTATTGCACGTAAAGCAGGTTGTTGCTATTTTCAGTGTAAAAGATGGACACAGTCTGCATGCAGGTGGCTCCATGGCAGTGTGTGATATAATAAAAGTTTATGAAACACTGTGTTATGAAATACTGAGGTGATTGGAAGAAGCCCCTTGTGCTGGGAGCCTTCTCATGCTGTTGAAGCGATTCAAGAATCAAGCTTGTGCTAATCTGGGTTGTCAACTCCAGACTGGAAAAGCTATGTATAGAGGAGGTATCTCTCCAAGACTGTTTTGATCCTTCCATGCCTTGTGTCTTGGTAATTTATGCACATGGCAAGCGGAGTTTCCCACACACACTGCAGACCTTGGATCTGAGGACCAGATCAGAGAAGCTGAGACTATAAAGTCCTTGGAAAACACAAGACTGCAAAGACGATAAATAGGCTAGCTGATGTTGAACTTCTTTGCTTAAGAAAACAGATGTGTAGGAGGCCATGATCATTTGCTTGAAAATAAGGATATGGGGTGGGGAACCACAGTCTTCTGCATGACCTGGGTTCTGGAGAACAGGTAACAAGAGAATCCATGTGGGATTCCTTCTCACCTTGGGCATCCAGACACATCAAGCAGAAATCTAGTGCTTAGTTTCTCACTTCTTTGCTCCCTATCAATTTTATTAAAATATGTGGGAGCTACTCAATTTCCTGTTCTCAGACCTTATGGAAATCCATCTTTTTATCCCTCTTTTCATTTGTATGCCTGTGTGGAGGTGCACACACCTGCACATCTGTGTTTCTGTGTGCTGGCCGCGACACTCAGTCGTAAAGAATGCATGACAGCCATGACCGTGGAGCTGTGACACGGCTGTGTGGTGTGAAATGGGGCTGGGAAGGGAGGGGAGAGACTGATGGTACACATCGAATGTACAGTCATTCCCTCCTTTCCCTGTCTGAAAGGCTTCCAAATCTCATATATTCACAGGCAGACCCCAGCCAAAGCCCGCAGCTGTCATGCATTTTCAACAGATTCCACAGGGCCTAGATGAGGTTTGAAGACATTCCTTTGCTCTTACACATTAGCTAAAAGGAATTACCGTAACATCTGATATTGTGGAAGTGGGAAATTTGCCATCCTGACCTTGCCCAAAGCATTCCGGAACTGGGGGTCTGAGGATTTATTATCTCAGATGGCCTCTAAAGGTCGTCGAGGGCCCGTCTCGTGGTGCTGCAGCCCGACTCAGACAACCAATGTGCTATTCATTTGGAGCGACTGTGCTGGGTTTTTAAAAAAAATTTTTTTTTTTTTCTTTTTTCTGTACGGCTGAAATAATGGGCAGGCACATGTTACTGCTGCTCTCTGGATCTTTGTCATAGGAAAAGCATGTTCCATTGGAGCAATTCCCAGCTGTCAGTAATGTGCTGAAACACCACAGCCAATCATCAGAGAAGAGGCCAAATAAACAGGATGTTCACAATGTGTATGATTGCATGAGTGTGTAACAAACTTTCTGCACATTTCACAGTCTCCTAATGAGATTGACATGCATTGCTTAATCTGCATCTGTCTGTTTGGGGAAGAAACACATCAACACCATGGAGACCATGTGCAAGAAAGCCCCGTTTCTCAGCTCTGGGGCTGTTGATTTGATAGGACAGAATCTGGTACTGAGCTGGAAGCAAGCAGTACTTCAGAGATACTCATTTAGCTGCTGGGAAGTGTCCTATAGTCAGCCAAGTGCAGTTTGGTGAGTGTTCGTGTAACCAGAGCTGTTATTATAGCAACTGATGACAAAAGTGCCTGAGGATGATGCACGGAGCTAATTTTTAAGGGAATATCTGAGGCGCCATTTGTTTTCTCTTTGTTTTGATTTCAGAATTTATTTTGATTGCTTCATGCGTTTTGAAAAAAAATCTGCGCGCAGAGCAAACCAACAAAGGAAAGAATGTTTACAGAGATCTATAATTACATAATGGAAAAGCAAAAGCCATTGTGTCTTTAATTTGAAATCAGGACAGTATAATTAGAATAGCAAATATAAAAAGGAAGTTGATGTCCTCACCCTCCAAAGCATGCATTTTTCCAGCAGTCAATGTTCTCATCCCCAAAAGCATGCGCCTTTTTGAGCAGCGTGAATGTGAATGCACATTAACTATCTAGCTGCACAATCACTGAGGTGCAAGATACAAAGGGTTTATCCCACAGCTGGACAATGCCAGCTTCTTCCTTAATCCCTCCTGTCTCTTCTACTAGGTCTTTTCATGGTTCATGGCTTATAATGTCCTGAAAATTTTGTTCTTGTGAGATTTCTATGGGTGGCATCCGATGGCACCTGGAAAAAAATATATCTAAAAAAGATAAAGGCAAAGCAAAGATGAAATACAAGTCTGATAACCTCCATTATACGTGAAAATGTGTCTGGAATAGCTATAATCTGCCCTATCACAGTACTCAAACTGTTGTTAACTTTTCACTCTTATGGGACAATGTGTCGGGTACAGTTATTACAAACACATCCACCACAATTTCACACAGGCTGTTTTCTCACACAAGCTTCAGGAGCAAGTTAATGCTCAAATGTCTTTGCAATGAGCTCCTGTAGAAGGTGTTGCAAAAGCTGCCAGAGTGGGATGATGATAGCGGTGAGTTAATTTACTGTAATGGGGTAGACCACAACATAGGAATAAATACATGCAGAGGATGACTGGCTACATCTAGTCAAGCTCTGGAGAGCTGGCCACCTTGTGCTGCACGAGAGTGAGGAAAGTGATCAAGAAATTAAAATCACGCTTTGCAAGATACGTCATTCTAGGCATGACTTGCCCTACCATTACCTTTCAGTTTATCTTGGCATTTAGGACATGCAGAACCTCACCTCCATTTCTCTCAGAAAACCTGCAAAAAAAAATGGGCAGGTGATAGATAAAAAAGCACTGATAGATAATTTTCAGACGATGTATTTAGCATTTCTGTTCTACAGGAATACTGCTTCCCAGGGATGTTTGTGAGGAAGAGCCCCTTTACTATCAAGAAATATCACAGGATATTAAGCAAATGGAATGGGGAAAGAAGAAGGAGTATGTTATTGGCAGTTCTAGCCCAAGCCTCTGGGAAGATGTTGGAAAAGGTGACTTCTGCACAGGTTCTTAGGTTATGACTGCTCTGGAAATGTAAATGCTGCAGCAAAAATTTAGGCAATACAAGTCAACAAACTATATGAGAAAGGACAGAAGAAAATTCTGTGATGCATCTATCAAGATGCCAAGATTGCAAGTAAGCATAAAGTCAGAAGTAATTCCCGGTTCACGGGGCTGGAAGAGAGGCTGTTCTGTTGCCAGCTCTGAATATGTTTGAAATAGATCTGACATAGCTTATTTGAAGAAGGCTCTTTGTCTCAGTGGATATCATTTCCCAGCACAATCTAGAGCCTTTGTGGGTTCCACAGGAATGGAATTTATGGGAATTCCTTGTTGTGGCTGACTTGTTTGTAAAAGGTGGGAAAGGGAGGGATAAGGTTATATTCCAGAACCGGTCTTGTCTGATGGGACATCTAGAGCTTGAAAATGGAAACTGAAGAGACTGTGTGGCAATTAGCATGAGGCCTTTTCTGTCAGGCCTAAACACGACCCCAACTGTTCTTTTTCTAAACTGCTTTGTGGTTCTACTTCTTAATTTTATAACCCAGTCACATCTTTCATATTTAATGTATTATCCTACGTGCCAAACACTAAAAATATTGAGAATTTCTCTTCCCATTTGTATCCTGTTCCATTATGTCAAATTTTGGGGGTTTTTTCCCCCCAGTGAGTTAAGAATAGAGGCCTAGAGAATGCCTCATATCTGTTCAGGTACCCTGGAAAGGGAAGTATTTAGAAACTGTGTCTGAACCTACTCCTAAGCTGTATAATGAAAACTAATGTAGCATGCAGGATTTTGTTTTCCTAGCTTGATTAAATTGTGAGATGCTAAATGTATGGATCTTGGTACAGGCCTAAATAACTCAGAATAACTCTACTACAGTGCTCTAAGTTTATATGCAGATTATAAAATTAAACCATTACAATGCTGTCACTCTGATTTATTTAATCTGACCTGAGACATTTATTAGCAAGGACATTCTAGACCTCTTATAAAGCTACGCTCATGAGATTTAAATGTTTCCACTAAGTTAAGCTACTTCAATATTGACATTCTTCCCTAGAATCAAAAAAAGAACATGGCTAGGATTTCCATAGAAAAACAATTCTTTCAGGAGATATTTTTCTTTTTTTTTTTTTTTAATTGCCATTATTGCAAACTAGATCAGACTCTATGTGATCTCTTTAGCTTCTGAAACTATATTTGGTTGTACTTCCCAAGAGCTTACTCAGCAATGCCAATGCATTATGGAATCAATGTGGAACAGGAAGAAGACAAGCAGGAAGCTTTAAGTGTCTGATACAAATGCATTTCTATGACTTTATAATGGCTTGAGCAGATGTGATGTTGTTTTTTCATCTAGGTGTATACAGTTATTAATATTTTAAGACATTTCCTGACCGGAGTCGCTGCTGCTTTAGCCAGCGGTCAGTACCCTTTGTTTATTGCACATTTTCAAAATGAGTAGAGATCCTTATCCATGGAACAAACAGCTTGTTTCTTTTTCAAAATGAGCTGTATTTTTTTAAAAAAAAAACCTTTTTAGCTCTTCTGTTTGACTGTGTAACCGCATGCATTTGGATAGTTATCCATAATACAGTTTTGGGAGTGAATGCTTTCATTTGTGTTAGTCTTAGACCCAAATAAAAATGGTGAGAATATGAGATCTGAAAATTCTAAGTTACTTTTCTCCTGTTGCTCACCTCGTTCAAAAGTGGAGCGGAGACAAAGTCTGGTGATTCAGCAGAGAGATGAGAGGCAGAGAGGAGTTCCTGCAGACAAAAATACAACTTGTCTCTGATTGTCATTGCCAGTCTGGTCCCTCTATACTTGTTCAGCATCTCTTCCTCACAAGCTGACGAGCTTTGGAAAAGCCTTATATCAGAACAAAAGGAGAAGGAATGGCCTCCCCAGAACACATTGCCTGGGAGGATAACCTGGGCACATCTAATCAATTCTCTGCCACTCCAGGAGCCTCAGGAAATGGTCGTGTATTGATGTCTCCCTGATTTAAGGCCTGTGGCACAGTGTTGGGCCTCCAGAGAGCTCGATGGAGGATTCTGAAGTGAAATTCAAAGACAGGAAGTCTCACGAGATGATCTAATGGGAGAAATCATTCAATAGATTAAGTAATGGTGCGAGCCAGGTTTAAGAAGACGTTGTGAGTTTTCCAGTGGGGTTATAGCTGAACAGTGAGGGAAACAACGCCAACTGAACAAGAAATTAAAAAAAAGAGATGGAATAAAAATGCCAGGAAAAGGGAGGAAAAATTTTCGTGGTCTCTGTTACACAGGCAAGGGTGAGGATAAAGAAGGCAAAACCCACTCTCTAGGTTTTTTCACTTATTTTCTGAATTGAATGTTTGTACAATGTATAGATAAAGAGTAAGATGTTGTCAGTGAGGGAAAGTGGAGAAAATATGAAGAAAGAACAAAAGAGAGAAACAAAATTAAGCTCATTTATTAGGCAACTGTCTCCTTATCCCTGGTCTCTTTTGTTTTTAGAAATTACTGCCGAACACAGGTGAGAATTTATTCTCTTGTACTGTCTGTAGTTCTGTGCATGTGAATGAAGGCTTGCAAGGCCAGTTTTGGAGAAATTTCAGTTAGTAGCATTTAGGGAAGGCTTCTCTTCAGAAAAACTTTAAATAAAGTAAAATTCACCCTGTTAGTGCAGAGACTAGAAGAAAGATTCAATGATTAAGGAAATGAGAAAATAGGCAGATTTTGAAATGTTTTTGCAATGCTTCCCAGGGGATCATATGGTGTAGCCTTGCAATTAGAAGATGTTTTGCTAGGAGGAATTTTTATCCTTTTTTTGTCTTTTGTACCTAATTATTTACTCATTTGTTTAATAAAACGAGTTAAGAGTCTTAGGCAAAACCCATTATTTAAAATGCAAATGATCTTCTGCACTGACTTCATTTAGGGAGTTAACAAACTCTATGAATAGAAGGGCCAGACAAACCACTGTAAAATTTCTATTCCATTCCTTTGGAAAATCCTCCCCTTTGCCCTCCCATTCCTAACCACAACCACACATATATCTGCTATTTTGAGGAATGCCAGCATTGTTCTTGGTTGTATTTTCCTTACAGTTTTGGTGGTTATAAATTGAATTCTTCATCCTCTGCTCTGGTTCATATTTTTTAACCTAAATCAAACTCATATGTCAATCTCCAATTGACTAATGCATGCCATAGAAACTTAAGCAACAAGCTTGTGAACCATATACTGAGAATGACATAATACTTGATAAAATACCAAATATTTACCAAGCTAAAGCCAGTGAAAATCTGTCACTGGCAGCAACAGAACTGAGCAAGGCAGTAAACATCAGCTAACTTTGCTCATTTTGACAGGAAAGAACTTTTTCAATCTAAAAATCTTTAGTGCTGTGAATATACAAAGTATGTTATTTGTTGACGATAAGTTTTTAGTTAATGACAAACAGGCCTAAAGCTGCCACTAATCATAAGCTGCCCTATCTCCACTGAAATTCATATAGCTCCTCTGATGTTCATCAATTAAACATCTGTTCCCAAACCTAACAATGAGCAATACTGCTGGTGTGAGCCAACTGACTTTTTTTAAATCCACACGGATCTGGGGGGTCTACTTCTATGTGACCCTGACTGCTGGGACATCCACTACTTTAGCATTCCCAAAACAAGCAGAACCCTTCCCAGTGGATATGAAATGCATCTGCTGAACTCTTTCCTTCCTTACCAGCTTGATCACGTTCCCTCCCTCTTTCATGTGTCCCTACAGGCTCCTCACCTGGTGCTGCATCAGGTGCAAGCAGCTTGCCACCACTTCTACAGCCTCGTGTGTAAGAACAGCTTGCCCTCTTAGCTGTCCTCCCACAGCAGACTTCCTGTTCCCCGTCCTCCCCATCTGCTCCGCCAGTATTCCCAAATCCATCTGCTTTTCATAATATCAACATAATTTTTTCTGTGCTGTCTTTGCTGAAGAGAGCAGGCTGCCTGAGTTAGTTTGTAAGACTCTTGCTTTACATATTTATACGTGAGCCTTTTGAGGTTTCTGTTTCGTTGTTGACTTGCACCTTAATGTAGCCTTTTTTTTGTTTTGTTATTCCCTTTTGTTCATCTCACCTGAAATAGATAAGCCCATAAGGCAGGAATGCTGCTTTCCTGAAGGTCTGAAAAACATCTGTCACCCGACAATGACAGGGAAAATATCTTCATGGTGGTAAGAAGAAAAGGCTGGAAATATCCTCATAAATTAACTGTGAGATGGTGCTGAAATGATCTTAATAATTTTTTAATTCATTGAAGAGATGACCTTACACGCAGCTCGCCCCCTTGTGAAGGTGGTGTTTGGATATTCCTATGGAACTAACCTGTTCCACCGTGTGTCCTGCAGGTCCTCTGGGAAGTGGTGTAATCTGTGAAGGGAACTGGCACAGTCATTTTCCCAACTAAGAAAGTCCCTTCACAGAAGTGAACACAGGAACTTCCTTAAAAAGGGATTTTTTGGAAGAAAAGAGGCCACAGCTTAACCAGACACAATGAACCTCTGTTTACAAGGCCTTTTTTTTGATGTTGTCTTTTTTTTTTTTTTTTTTTTAATTTTTAACTGATATTTGGCTTTTATGTATCTGGTGCCTGCCCAGTGTAAGTTAAAGGAAAGTTGACTCTAAACATTACATAGCTGTTGGACCTTGAAATCCAGTTCTCTGCTAAATTTAAGAATTGTTTAGTGTCTGTGTTTTCTCTTCATGAAGGTATTTGCACACCATGATCCTTCTCCAGTATTCTTGCTTAAAAGGAACGAAAAGAGATCTTCAGATGTATCGTGTCTCATAATAAGAATTTTCTCAAGCTCTCATTTTTATGGTTTCTTTCACCTTAGCTATTTCAGTTTTGCAATCTGCATTTTAGAAAGTGAACATCAGAACTATGAACAAATATTCCTGAGAGGTTTAATCAGCTTCAGTCTAGAGGTTAAAACACATTTCTTCTCAATACTCCTCTCTTTATGTATTTTAGGTTTCTTAAGAGAAATGAAAAATGGAGATGAAACTCCATTTAAATTACCTACACAGTCTGGCACCTAGATCCCTGTTTCTGCTTTTTAAGGCCCAACCTCTCACTGTATAGGTCTGTAGTGATATCTATGTGTGTGTCTGTGCAAGCCCCGCAGTGCAGGTCAGTGGAAATTAATAATCACAGATCAGCTATGAAAATGCTGAATTGCATTGGAGTTAATGCCAATTTGTCAGGGCTCCTGCTAGTGAACTTCCATTCAGTGATTATTCCTCATTTTAAGCTCCATCTGACTCCATTGATATGTATCTCACTGATACTGGGTAGTGGTAAACAAATCAGAAGTGCATGTCTTGTAGAGGTCTCAGATTATTGCATCTGTGCGGTTGCTTCCATTAGCGAAATGTATGATCTCAAAAGACTGAATGGAATATTTGACAAGACCTTTTTTTCATAAAAACATGCTGATCTCCATAAAAACAGTGATTATCTTCCTGTCCCTGAGTTCTTTGTCGGATCCATCCCCTTTTGGTGTTCCAGTGTTTTACCAAAAATAGATGTCACTAACCAGCCTGTAATTACCTGGGTCATCCAGCTTGCCCTTTGTGGGCACAGGCACATTATTAACATTCTTCCAATCTTCTTGAATTTCCTCATTATTAAAAGATTTATTAAAAATGAACCTCATCATGGCTGGATATATATTCAGCAGCTCTTCTAGAAATCTCTGCCTCTTACCTTGGCCAGTTGTTTATAATGTGCTTATAGCTAGCTGACACCAACTGGGATCTTCCATGCCCATGAACTTCATCCAGTATGGATTTTTATGGATCACAGTCTGATATTTTTGCAGGAGTTGTGCATTGCAACCTTTTCGTTTGTTATATTAATTTTGACCCACCTGGCTGTTTAATGAACTTGCTGTCTTTCCTTAGATATGGTTTTGTGGTCTTTTCTCAAATGATAAACATCTTCCCAAGTAGTTTGAATAATTTACTTTTTGCTTTGTTAGTTTTTCTTTCCAATCACTTTAGCTTAGTTATTTTTCTCTGCGAAAGGAGGCGGTTTGAAGTAATATGTCTGGGAAACCAAGTGTGTCACACTAACCAAGCTTTTTTTCACCAATTTTAAACTTGTTCAGACCATTGGAGTGGTGACAGTTCATGTTGAGAATAAAATACATCTATTTTTAAAAGGTTTAAGTCAGTGTTAATCTGGGGCTGGTGGAAGTGGGGATAGTAGTTTAAGCGTGAAATAAGAGGATCAAGAAATTTTCAAGAGCAGTCTTAAAATGGTATTATTGTAACATTTTCCACGACTTTCCAAAGGCAGAAAATATTGTTTTCAAGAGTGCTTTGTGCAGTAGCCCACATTTCATATCTGGCTTATTTTAGTGGGGTTGTATTCAGAGATGAATGCATGGCATTAAGTGAGTTTTTATAACAATAACAACTCTTGTTTGTAGTGATACTGCATGGCTGTGGGTGACAGTAAATCCTTATGTCTTCACCTGCCTTCAACATTAATATGAGATATAAACAGATGATTGTTTGTAATAAAAATAAATAACCCATTAGATAGCTTCCAGAGGATGTGCAGCTCTTTTTTGGTTACTGGCTTTGGTTAATGAAATCAAATTGACAAAGGAAAGCCCAGGAAAGATTTATTGTTACATAAATCTTAGGTATATTTTGTACATCCTTGGAACAACAGATCTTTAGACGTTAGCTTTAAATAGATTTACAGGAGTCAAAGGTCATAGTTCCTGAAAACAGAGGAAACTATGCATAGAGATTGTGTTTATTTTCAGTCTCTTAAAAAAATCAAATGAAACCATTCAGTGTATAAAGCAGAAGCACTTTGTTATGAGTAGCAGAACCAAGGACTGCGGATATTTTCATCTCCCTGGTTACCATGTGTAACAAAAACAGATGTAGAAAAACTTGTGGCTTTTTTTTTTTTTGGTCATCATTACTTGCCGTAACAGATTATTTAATAGACATATATATTTATATATATATTGCAGTTTGTTTAAATAAATGCAGTAATTCTCTGGGAACATCTGCCCATACAGCAGGCACCAGAAAACCCCACAGCAGTTTGGAAGAGGAGGCAATATGCAGTGGCCTCTGAGGAGGGAATCTGGTAATAGATCTGTACCACCTTCCCGAATGAGTGACAGCTTTAATTACATGGTTTTACTGCAGGATAGACAAAGATAGATTTACAGGCGAGATGAAAACCCAGCACTGAGAGTTTTTCCACAGACTGAATGCCAACAATTTAATTTCAAATAACCCATTTGTAAATTATAAACAGTTTTGAATGAAGATTATTTTCCTGAATTGTTGAGTATAAAATGTCATCCTTATTTAAAGCTGAAGCAGAGAGTGATTCAGATCCCTTTCTGACTAGACTGGGCATAGCTGGAGGCTTCTCTGGACAGGGTGCACAGCAGAGCCCGAGTCATTGTCACTTGTGATTTCAGTATTTTTCCATACAGCACTATTCAGGATCACATTTATCCTTTCCATTTGTTTTAATCTCAGTTGTGATCTCTACACCAAGTACCATTTGTCAGGCCTTTTCCAGTTTTGTTTTTTATTTAACCAGTTCATGGTCCTGCATTTACTATGAAGAAAAATTTCGGTGCCTCTTAGGGATTTGCCCTTTGTGTTGAATTATAAAGCTGTTGTTCATCATGCTTATGAATCAAACTGAGCATACCCTTCTTTTCCCTGGCTACACAACAGGAGATTGTCATGTCACTAACCAGCCGTGGGACTGTGTATTTTCATCTTGGCTTCCCTGGGAATCTTTGAACAGTCTAAGGCTTTTATCTGAGAGACTGAGAAATTGGGTGACTTACACTCTGGTGTCAATTATTGTGTCTGTGGGTCACAAATTTGTAAGGTAATGAATCCCTCACACCAGTTGCTTTCGGGAGCACATTGATGCATAACTGAGGGTACTAATGTGTTTATTTGTTTGTGGGGCTCTTATCAGAGTAAGGGCTAGGTGCTTAATTATACTGTAAATCTAAATCACCGAACCCACAACACTGGAGCTGCTGCAGCTGCTCAGCTCGGTTTGGAATACACTGGTGAGTGGAAGTATCCAGGTCCTCTGAATACACTATCATGGATTTAAAGGAGGCTGAAACACCTGGAGATTGTAACAGGCAGAGGGGAAAACAAAAATGAAAGGAGCACAAATAGAAAGAGAAGGAGGAATGATCAGAGTGTTTATAATTTGTGTTCTAATAATGGTAGGAACACACAAATCTTTCTGGTTTTAGATTGGGGATCACAGAAAATGCAGTGGTTCACAGAGAGGTGTGGAAAACAAGCCTTCTGAAAGGCTTCTGCTTGGCACTTCTGCTGCTTAGGCATTAGGAATCATGGTGCAATTTTCTTTCATGGACGCAGATATAATGACTGGAACTCCTGCCAAAAAGATCGCGCTTACTACAGCTTCAATGGCAGAGTTCACAGGAATGGCCTAATTTTAGTCATCCGAGTCAGATGCTGGTTTAGAAACTTCATTTTCTAGGCTTCCTGGCTATCCAACAGAAAGAATGAGGCCAACATCACTGACAAAAATGGCCTGTGCTTTCCTGCATTCATATCTTTCAATCTTTTTGCCAGTGTCTCCTTCCAGCTTCAATTAGGAGAGTGTTAATTGTGTTTGCACAGTACATCAAGAATAATGCCGTTGATCTTTAGGAGAAAAATCTTTCAGTGCAATTAGGCTTTTAAAGTAATATATTTGGAAGCATCTTGTCCTGTATTTTCTTTTCTCTTTTCTCTTTCTGTCATGCTTTCTGAAGTCATTTATGAAATCTCTGCCCCAAAAGCTGGCTCTCGGACCCTTTTGGACAGTGGGCTTCCCAAGAGGCACAAGTCAGTGCTGTTTATGCACAGCCAACAATTTCACACTGTTATCTGTCTGAGTCCTCAGAGTTTTTATTGTCAAAGTTATTTTATTGGCAAAGCTCATCTCTGGATCAGTCACGAGCCAGCACTGCTGTCCTGTAGGCAGGAGGTCTCCCAGCAGCTGGCAATGCTGGCCATTGTGTTTCGCGACGAAGAAGAACCTTTGCTTTTGTATCATGCCCACCAGTTCCCAGCTCTCACCAGTTCCTGGGAGTGAGGTCTCTCCGTGCTCAATTAAAGTGAGGGCAGGAGGCAGCTGCTGGGCATTGTGGAGAGTGTTTAAAGCACTGTGCAAAGCCAGATTTAGCTGCTCTCCGTCAGTCTAAGCTGACCCTATAGGTATACGCAGGGCACATTCATAAAGAACAAAAGGTCAAAGAGTCAGAGACTCAGAATAATCAGCCAACTAAATGAATGGAAAAAAAATACTGCTTCCTTTTTTCCCCTTCACTTGGGGATTGGATATTTGCCACCAAGCTTCAGACATAATTAAAGCAGGGGCCTTGTTCACAGCAGGTACAGCAGAATACCTTCTTTCATAGCTGCTCCACTACAATAACACTGTTTTTCTTGCATCAGAATGATTATTTTGTTCAAATGCTTCTCTGGGGCATAGCTCTTCCTACACTTTGTGGAGAAACCCACGATTCCAAAGCCTTTCTCTTCCTTCCAGGTTATGCTTTTACAAAGGGTGGAGGAGAACCTCTCAGATTAAATTGAAAGCTCTGAAAAGCTGTGCTGCCACAGACAAAGAAAATGGGAATGATGTCGAGGGTTGAGTTAATCAGGCTACAGTTTTGCTTTTGGGAGACAGTGAAAAGTCTGTGAGGTAGAGAGGGAAGATACCTGCGCTGTGCCCAAACATGCCCTGTATCGTGAGAACAATGAAGATGAGAGTAGCTGTTCCTCTGCAGACAGATGTAATTAGTCTCCGAACATTGTGTAGCTATTGGATGTCACATTTTCACTTGAATCTGTCTCACCGGAGACCTCCGAATACGATGAAGTCATGAAATAAGTAAAATACCTAGATGAATATCATAAAATCAGTCACTCCAAATGATTTTTTTTCCTCTAGTGCAGTTTATCTGTGTCTTATGTGGGAGAGATACGACATCCTGAAAAGGTCTTGAGGATTTTCTAAAAAAAGTTTCAGAAAATTGCGTTCCAGGTAGGAAAGTGAGTCTGTGTGCATGGTGATGGAAAAGTTACATTTGTACTCCTATTTTATGCAGAGACCTTGGGGTCCATTTCCTTAAAAAGCTACCTTACAATGCTGCCCTTTTGTGAAAATCACAGCTAAATTTTGAGGAATCCACTCTGAACTGGCTCAGTTGAGTACAGTAGACTGAAGTATATTTTACTGTTTATAAATCCAGCTGGTTTCCAAATGTTCCGGGGTCTAGTTTAGCCTTCTAATACAATTATGAAAAAAAGGTCAGGCTAAATGTCAGGTGTTGACAAAGTACTGATTGTTTCCACTTTGCAGGCTTCATAAATGTCAAGAGAAAAGAACTCTGCTGTCTTGCCTTATTAGAGAAGAATTTAGTGAATGTAATGCGTCTGAAGAGTATTAGTGTGGCAGCACAGCAAACAGTCTGAGTCTCCTTCCATATCAGGTGGCCCATGGAGGAATGGATGGATAGACATGTTTCTCCATTTTGACTTTACGCTGTCTATCCAAAGTCACTCAGAGAAGCTGGGTATGCAACTCGGAATCTCTTTCATTCTCATTTTTCATTTCAAATTTTAGCCTTTCTGCAGAAGTTACCTGCTATTTTTGTTTTCTCTCACTACTGTATGTTCTTTCTTTATTTTTCTTTAATTCCTTGAAAGACCAACCCCAGAACTCCTTTCCTACGTGACTACAATCACCACCATCCTGGTGATGATTAGTATCATATAGTACAGTAGCAAGATACCAGTTCCTTGTAAGAATATCCTTGATCATCATTATCAGTCATTGAGTTGTATCCACCAAGTAAATACTTGGAGATTCAGAACTTTTGACTCTCTGATGGTCCTGACAGGTAGCAGGAAGGATTTTGAAGAAACTGAAGTACAGTACAGTGACTGTTCTGGAGAACTGCACTATGTGGTCACAGCGTGACACTTTTGGGTTTAATTGAATTGGGGCATTTCACTCCAAATGAGAGCCCAAGGAGGCCTCCCAATAAGGAGGGATAAGAGAGCAGTTCTTCAGAGCTGTAGGTGAGGCTCAGAAAGCTACAACAGCATCATTGCAACAAAATATTATCTCCTGAGTCTTCAGGAAACTCCACTGGTAAAAAGGACCATAAACCAAAGAAAGGTACAAAGAATTGGAGTGACGTATTTCGGGTTCTGCCCACTTCCTGAGTGGTGTTGTGTGAGATTTTTTGCCTCCAAGATATTCCTATTGGATTGGGATATGGGAATTCTGTGCTCCTATGGAGAGAAGGTTGGAAGCCAGGAGGGGATATCAAGTGGCTCTCAGAGGTTGTGTTTATACCACAGACTGGAATATAATTCTCAGGATTATCTGAGGACATTTGTAGGTGAGAAGCTACGAAGTCATGGCCCTGACCTGTGAGTGTCACGTTCTTTCCTGTCCTGCTCGAAGACAACTGGAAATTAAAATTACTGCTGAGAATAGTTCTGTGAATATTTGTGAAATTCTAGTTTCCACATGAAGTATCAGCACATACGGGCTGGAGCTGTCCCCGTCAGGTCAGTGGAGACCTTGAGGTGACAGTATTTATAAATAAACATAAGATAATGACAATATTTATTAAAACTCGGTATTTATACACACGCAGGTTTATCCTGAAAACTATAAAAGACAATTTAAAAAACAGTTTATTTAAAACCAAAATAGTATTGGGATAAAACAAAATAGTTATGCCATTATGAATTAACGAAAAATACCTCATTTGCCTTCTGACGTGTTCTGCTTCAATTTTGGGCAGAATAGGAAAAATGCTTCTTTTCTGGCAGAAAGCTGTCTCTGTGTGTTAAATACATGCATTTAAAGCAGCTACCAGGGATTGCTCTTCCTATATCTGTAATAATGTCTTAATCCTTCGTGTGACGTCTTTGTGGAGTATGGCACAACAAGGGACGGATAACACAGGGTGCTCTCCATCTGGGAAACTGGTGTCTGCCTAGAACATGGGAATTTTTTTTCTGTGCCGCTTGGGAGACTACAAAAGGCATTCATTTTAAAAGTAGACCAGGGCAATTACCACTACATTTATGTTAGAGGTTAACATTAGTGTTATTTCCTCTATTGCCTGGTTTTACAGAATGTTATGCCCCACTGCTTTTATTAGATTCAAGCAATGGATGAAATAAGTGTTATTAACCTCTAACACTTGCAGAAATTAGTCTTAAGGAGAACAAAGCCAGGCAGTTCTTTTTCCCTGATTGTTGGTTGAAGTGCCGTAAAACTTTGCAAATTTAATAGTTATTTCATAATGTATCCGCGAAATAAAAATGAAGGGAAGCAAAATAAGAAAACAAAAGTCAGTAAAATGCTTGCAACTTTTCTGAAGTAATTGAAAGTTTACATAAAATAGAACAATAGCAGGTTTTTACTGAGTATGAGGTCACTTGAATTAAAAAAAAAACACTAATATGAGCCTCAACAGAAATTATTCACCAACTATATTTCATTGACATCATACTTGGGAGCTGAAAACATTTGGGATGCTTTGCTTTGTGGTTGCACACAGGACCTCAAACAGTGTCAGTTTAAACAATTCCGAGACCCATGTGCTTGGTAAGGTTAGTGAAAAGCTACATCATCGCAAGAAATAAGGGCTGAAGAGGTTCCCACGCCGTTCAGATTTAGCAGGAGTGCATATCCTGTCATCCTCAGACAGAGAAATCCCCAGAGGGTGAAGAAATATGGCTGGATGTATTGGGATATGCTTTCCTGAGGGCACTTCCTAGGCTGGTCAGAAACCTCATATATTTCTTGCCATGGATGCACAGCGCTCTCTTCCTGCTCCTCACCTGAAGAGTTTAAATGATGGTGTTTCTTACCACGCCACCATTCTGACATCGATTTGTTGAATAATGGAAATGAGGGAAATTGCAGACTGACATACAGAAGTTGTAAAACTGCCCATAAACATGGATTTTTCCGAGCCCGGTTGTCCTATGATTTAAAATACAGTATAAAGTTATAAATACAGAGGTGGTTTGGCAAACTTTCCTGAATTTAAAATTAAGTTCTTCAGTTTGGCGACCTTTTAACTGCAGATAAAACTACATAAAATATTTGTTTGTCTGTTTTTAATTATTTTATTTCTACTGTGTGTTTTCCATGTGGCAGCACAGCCTTTGCCCTCCATCTTGCCCCCCGCCCCCCCCCCCAAGTCAGGGCTGTTGATTAGGACATAATTTATAAACTTTTAGTTATACTCCACTTTCTTCCACCTGAGTTAAACGTATACCTTAGAGCTCTTTGAAATATACCATGTTTGATTAATCTACTTAATTTCTTGAAAAGATTTTTGTACAGTGACCCGAGAAAGAGTGGGGAGGAATGAAAAGTTTTTGAGTGGGGAAAAAAGAAGGTGCTGTTTTAAGGGAACAAGCATTGCCAGGAAGAAGTAGAAATATGTGAACAGATGTAGAGGAGAATTTTAATTTGTTGAACATACATACATGCACACCAACAAATTAACTTCTAATTACTGGTGTTTTCTTCTAAAAGCTGATATGATCTGCCTTACAGAGACATCCCAGTACCCAAAAAATTTGGAAATGGAACTGATGATCTCACTGATCTTTCCTATCTCTAATTACTACAAGATGATTTCATTTTATTCCTTATTGGAACTTTTTAAATGATCATAACTAATTGCTGGTGATAAAGATAGGTGTCATTGCTTGAAATTTAAAATTTACGTTACATCCATGAGGTAAAAAAAAGAAAAGACTCCTGTAGTATAATTTCTGTAGGTAGAGAGCATTCCCTTGAAACATCTCTTCTTGTAAACACTTCTTTAATATTGCTGAAGCTCAGACAGTAAATACTGCCATTTTCTAAACATCTAAAATATTCAGTGACCCAACTAATTTACTTTCAGAACATTCAGGTTTTTACTCACTTTGTTAACTAGTTCTTCAATAGCTTAATTGAGTATTTTAAGCCAATAAATTACCCTTCAACATTTCTGTCTGGACGCTCAGTCAGTATCCAAAACAAGCCTGTCATTAATGAACGCTTTCTCAAACAAAAGAAAGGAAGGCAGCAGATCTGAATTGTGGCCCTTGTTTGGGTCCCTTGTTCCAAACGCATTAGTACACTGTATTTCCCCACTTATATAGGCTTTTGTACGGTGAGCATGTGACTGTTTAAATGTCCCAGCGGGGCACCCAGAGACTGCAAAAAGGAAAAAAAAAAAAAAAAGGAAAAAAAAAACAGAAAAGAAAGAAGAAAGAGAAAGAAAAAGAAAATTGTTTGGAACAATTTGCATTAGTTCAAGGGCAATGTTAAGCATTTTACAGCTGGTTTATTGCTATTCTTGCGCTGTTTAAACTGTCTTTCATGTCAAAAGTCCTTTCCTGCTTACAAATCATCAGGAAGAATTGCGGCCACCACGCTGTTCGCCTAAGCTCCTCCAGGGGTTCTGGCCCTTTGATCACAGATATCGTTTGCAATCGAGTTAAAAATAGGGAGCTGCTGAGATAAGCCGAGCCTCTGACAGGAGAGCAGCTTTCCTTTTTCTTCTGGACTTTGTTCGCTGCCCCTGTGCCCTGGGAACACGCAATCCTGGCGCAGAGGGAGCGGTGCGGTGGCCTTAGGAGGCGCGTTTGAAGGAGTCGGGGCGGGCATTGGAGAGCTCAGCCCCTTGCGAGCACGGCCCAGCTCTGAGGGATCCCCGGGCTCCAAAGCTGGCTTGTGGGCCGGAGCCTCGCGACATAAAACCAACAAATGTAAGTCTGCATCCCTCTTTGGGGCAGACCCAATGCCAAGGTTTTGACACCTCTCAGCTCTCCTGAGGGAGGAGAAAAACGCTATTTAAAAATGAAGTTCACTTCCTCCGTAATTCCATTCAAAGTTTCAAGGAACCCTGTGCTTATTCAAGTTGATCAAAAGTTCTGGTTAACTTTAGATCAAGTTTGAAGTACGTGGCTCTTTTGTGGGAAAAAATCGCCAGAATAATGCACGTGCTTTTCTGCTGTAGGTGAAGAAAATTTTCTTAAACAGTCTGTATGTGCAACCTGAAGAAGAAAGGAGTGCGCTGCAAGTCAGGCTCATGCAACCTCCCTAAAGGAAATAAATTTTATTTGTGTGTCATTTCCTTTTTAAGTTCGTTTCCTCCTTTTGGAAGCATCCAAGATTCAGATAAAAGAGGTCTTTAATTTATACTGTTTTTTGTTTTTTTTTTTTTTTTTTTCCTTAAGAAAGATTCGAATCATGTAAGACATGGTCCGTGCAGGGACTCCACAGCGCACATACAGATTACCTTTCTTAGTATTATTTATTTGTTTGATTATTTTGCTTAGGAACCTAGGTCATGAACCAGAGGCCTGATGGGCCAGATGTCAAACCAGAAAAAAGAATAATGAAATAACAATTTCTTCAGGCTTTTTGTAACCAACAGTTGAAATACAGGGAGAGGCAGACAGCTGTCACAGCACATCAGCAATCTTTGTTTTTAGCAGTCCTCATGGCAAAAGAGATGTTTCAGAAGGGATTTGAATGTGGATGCATGAGTAGCTTTACAACCATTTTTTTTCAGACCTGAAGCATATATTTCATTTCATAGAGAAGAGGGAGACAGAAGATGTATAGAAAAGCACAGTGTTGTTACAGCTATGGTGTTTAAAGGATATTGGAGAGGAAAGATTAGAAGGGAGAAGCAGATTTTATTAGCTGGATAGATTTTTTTTTTGGGGGGGGGGGGAACCCCTCGCAAGATCTTAAGGGCTTTTGTGTCTGGAAGATTTTCTTTTTTTTTCCAAAACAGCAATTGGTGTAATGGATGATGTTACTCTTCCCATAAACTGTTTCTTGTTTATAGGGAGGACTTACATGGCCTGTCAAATCAGCTACAGATATGTTTGTGCTCAATCTTGGGTTCACTTATGCACTGATCAGTAATGTTGTCTGATTAGAGGTAATCACTGCATGTTCTTATTCTCCAAAATAGACGGGGGTGGTGGTAGTTGGATCCATGTTTTCTGTTGTACACAGTCACATGGCAGCTGTGATCTGATTTAATTAAGTAATTTCATAAGAACATGATATTTTATAAATCCAGGAAATGGTGAAGTTGGAGAGGAAAATAAATCAGGCTTGAATTTTATGTGCAGTTGTTCAGCTGTTCCAGAGCTGCCTCAGTGTATGTAAGATTAACAGGCCAGAACTTTTACTGCAAGTTTTGCATTTGGGAGTATTTTAGTCATATAAATACTAATGGTAGTAAAGAAAATAACTGGAGCCTTTGTGGGGAAAAGTTGGGGTTGTTTTTTTGCTTTTTCCCCCTTTTTAAAAAAAATTGCAGGAAATATCAGGGATAATATCTCAGATTTATTGCACTTTGAAGGACAGTTCTTGAGCTCTGCCTTATTTTGTGCTCTGTTGCCCCACAGCTTGTTGAGTTGACAGAAACACTTTACAAACTCCATTTTCTCTGTTACTTTTTGTCTTTTTAATTGCCTGACTACTACAGGCCCCAAAGCACCCCCCAAGCCTGCCATTTCTTAGGATTGTGCATACTGATGCCAGTCAAAAAATGCAAGTCCACGCTAATAACTTCTAATAATTGTTAGGAGGAAGAAATTCTGCATTTCCAAACAAAATTTTCCAGTGAAATGAACAGCAAATGATCTGACGTATGTGCAAAGGTCCCCTGCAAAACAGGGGAGAAATTAGTCTGAGAGTCCTAAGAGCAGAACTGAGGTAACCAGAGTTGCAAAGGTGACACAGAAACATGTCAAACATATAACGAATATATAGAGAACAATATTTGTTGCTCTTTAACATAAAACATAATATTATAAGTGCTCATAACAAGCCACCACAGTTGTATGTTGTTGGCAATGTCAGAGTGCTCAGTAGGCTGAGTTATGGTATGGCTGATGCTAATTACACAGCTCATTTGCTAATTAGATATGAGTCCTTCTGGAACTTCTTGAGATGGGGCTATTGCAATTTGTATTAGGAGGCCACTTAACTGGGTGATGTGAGTCGTGGCTCTTTGTTCCTGAGACAAATGTAAGTAAAACTGCTCTGCTCTCGAGGCAAAATTTGGGAATATGTTATACTTGCCCCTGTACCTGCCTTCTGCTGTCCAGTATGGGAGAAAGCCTCCTCATCAGTCAGGAAAACTAGGATACTCTTCGGAAAGAAGCTCTGGGGTGCGTGTGCCTTTGAAAGAGCTCGTCTGTCACACGGCCTTGAATTTAAGAAATTTGTGCTTCTACATGGAATTCTGCATCTGTGAAAGGGAGTTTCCACTGTTGTCCTGTAATCACTTATTTGTAGGCTTGACCTGCCACATACATAGGCTTTTGAAATAGGAAAAGTGATATGATGAGAAATGTTGGGTGAATGTATCTGAGAGGAGGTGCAGACTCTACACTCAAGCCTCAACTTTTAGTACAACCGTGGGAGAAGGAAAAAAAAAAAGATGTTTTACTATTTCATACAGCCAAATCTTCTTTTCCACTTTAAAAACTTCTTCTTGAAGTTGGCCTTGCTTATGGTTTACTGGTTAGTACCAGCACCTCTGGTGGAATGGCTTTGACATGATTAAAAACACCAGTTCCTAATTGTATTTCCTTTCATATCTACAATTGTTTTCTTGTTCACTGTTTTTCTCAACTCAGTTTCTAGTATAGTGCAAAGTTATAGGTAGTGACATCTGTGGCAGAAATGACATTATCTCTTTGTAGAAGGCATAGCATAAAAACAATGTCCAGAACTGTTTTAAATTTCTTCCTGATGATCTGTGCCTTGGGGAGGGAAGATGGTGGGGGGATAGGAAAGAACCTTTGAAGAGAATGGAAAATCTATTTGCACAGATGTCTGGAAAATCAGTTTCCTCCCAAGCTGTCGTAAGACTTTTGAAGAAATCATTATATTACCTTTTAATCCCCTAGTGCCAGCAGTTGCCTGTGTGACCAGACATTGCCAGCAATGGTCTGTGTGTGTCTGACAGTGTTCCCTCAGTGTCCACATGTTAATTAGATTTGTTCCCGTGGAGAGGCACATTCATGTGCACATAGGCATATGCATTTTTTGCTGTTCAAAATTTGACAGACATCACGAATTGCAGGTATTAATAGAACCTGTCAAACAGTATGGGACCCGATTTACTTCCTTTTTGGCACCCAGTGTATCCTGTTCCTATAGTGAGGAAGTACTACTGCAAAAATATTGGCGTCTGCATTGCTTGCAATTGTCCATTCACCAGGAAGCTGAGATACTCAGCTCTCCCATCTTCTTGTTGCAGGAGAGTAGAAACTCAATGTTATTCCAGTATTTTTTGTATTCATAGTTCTGGAACGTGGAGGACTGAGGTATAAGGGGGTCTTCTAGGTGCGCAAGGAATAATCCTGTGTTTTGCACACGTGTTTGTATACGAAATTACTGTCAGCTAAAGGATTGATAAGGTATTTTGTGCTGTCAATACCAACCAATTATCTACAGCTAAATCTGTATCCCTTATTTGCTCAGGTAACTGTACAGAAGTTGAGATATTGAACCCACATAAATAACATTAAAAAAATTTCCTCTTGTTGTATAAATGATTGATTATTTAACCAGTAAGTTACTTATGTAAGGGTGATACTATGTAACTAATCTGATATCCCACGTAGACAATACTGTCTTTGTAGCCTTAACACTGAGTACACAAATCCATGCAACTCTTTCAGCAACAAGGCTTTGCTTTAATTGCTAACAAAATCTGGAAAAGTTCTTGTTGAGGATGTGTCTTCATATAAAATGTTTTATTGGGCACCCTTGGGTAGGAAGTGGTGAGCCAGACTGATTGCTTAAGCCTCAGCCACTGAAATTATAACTGTGTGTGTTGGTGACCCTGGGATTAGGATAAAGACAAAGAAGGTCCCTCTGTTTTTAAGGTCATGTTGGTGTTAAGATTTGTTGGAGGAGAGACTATTTTCCCATTGCAAAAATGACATTCCCCCCTGCTTTTTTTCCCCCCCTTAATGATCCCTGTATAAGAGCGATGCAGATTCTCTCTGAGCTTTGTTTACCCGGCCACAGACAAGGATGATGTGCCTGAAGCCAACCATGTAACCTTTCAAAGCCGCTTAAACGTGCACTGTCTCAAAGACGAGAGCAGACACGGGGTAATTGGCTTTCTCCTAGTAGTAAGTAGAGCTGTGTTAAATGTGGGCCTGAGGGGAACCCCTGTTTTGGGCTGTAGTTTATTATTAGGTGAGGAAATTACTGGACACCTCCAGCTGCCATTAATCAGCCGTGGAGTCTGACTGGAGCCAAGCGAGAGGCCTGTGGGTGGATGCCGCTGAATGGCAGGGAAATACAACGAGACAGAGACAAATGTTTTCCAGCTTAGCAGCACTAAACTCTGCCCTTTCACAGTCCTTAACATGCATGTTCAAATTGATTTAGTCTGTTTACCCCCTCAGCCTAACCATCCATTTCCATTGAAGACTGACAGTTTTATGTGTCGCTACCATGTTATTATGTGTTGCTGTGCTGCCAGTAGCGATAGTGTTTCAGAAGGACTCACTTCCAGACATAAAGGGAGAAGGGGGGCAGGGACCCCGAGTCACTTAATTCCTTTTTACAGGGTGCAAAACATGTTGAGCATGACACCCGTTCTCTCCCTTTCTCTCATTCTTTTCTCCCTTCCTTTCTTCCCTCCCCGCCCCCCCTTCCTTTATTTACTTTCTCATTTGTTTATTGATTTGAGTCAACACATGCCATGGAAAATCCTTAAATGAACTTGCATGCTTGAGAAAGACATCTGTCAGGTGATGTAAGTGTCTGGCTTATTCCTCTTTCCTGTTTAGTTTACAAACATGCCATTCCTTCAGGGCTCTGGTATGCTGGCCGGGAGGCTGCCAGAGGTGGGTGCTGCTCAGGCAGGGAAAAGCTCAGGTAGGAAACCCACCAGCTTCATGTGGCTCCTTGACATGCTTTAGGTCCATCAGCACTGCTCTGCTGAGAGATCAGTGTTCTGAGGTTTGCAAGAAAAGCTGAAAATCATTTATTGTACACATTCCCCAAATGGGCATGTAGGGAGACAGAAGGGAGGAGTTGTTTTCCTGTTTTGCAGGGGTTTTTTTTTGAGACAGAAAACATCAACTCATTATCTAAAAGCCTAATTTCAGGGTTTGATTCCACAGACACTTCTTGTGCTAGCTCATGCCTTGTTCTGCAGTTTGAGGGCTGGGAGTCCAACGAGCAATGATAAAGGTACAGAGGGAGAGCCAAGCTGTGGCTCTTTCTGTATTTTGGCAGTTTTATATTGAAACAAAGAAAAAAAAAATTAAGAAGGACGCTTGTTGTTTGACTCACATGCCAGAAACAATAAAAACCTCCAAAGAGAGAGTAGTGGCTGACAGTGAATTTTGGGCACCTCAATGATTACAAGGGCATTTAGTGACAGGGCAAGGAGGAGTGGCTTCAAACCGGAAAAGAGCAGGTTTATATTAGATGTTAGGAAGAAATTCTTCCACTGTGAGGGTGGTGAGACACTGATATAGGTTGCCCAGAGAAGTTGTGGATGTCCCATCCCTGGACATGGAGCAACCTGGTCTAGTGGAAGGTGTCCCTGCCCATGGTAGAGGATGGAATGAGATGGGCTTTAAGGTCCCTCCCAACCCAGGCCATTCCGTGGTTCTGTGGTTAGGCCTGTCCTCTGGGCTCACTTAGGAATTCCTGAGTTCACTGTTTCAGTGCACTCAGGTGGGTTTTCCTCCTTCTACTTTTAATGATTTCTTGCTCCTTTTCCAACATTTTCTTTCCAGATGATGCCTATTTACTGTTTCTTTCTTTTTTCTTTTATGTGAGTATATATGAAATATCTGATATTTTTGTGGAGTAATTGCATCAAAGATAGCCTGCAACATCCTCTGGCCTAAGGTTGCCAGTCAATAAAGAGGATTATTTGGGCTTCCTTTGCATTGCCTGACTTTGTAAACTACTTCAGTAATCATAATCCACAGTGCTATATATACAGATCGAAGAAAAACCATTTTGTTCACAGAAATCTCCTTCTGGAGATGTTAGAGGAGAAATGAAGGCAGGTGCTGGAGAGGCAGATGCTATAAAAAAGATTTTGTTTTGATGGATACAGATTTTCTCCACACTTTTTTGTACTCATTCCAAAAATTACATTTTTGCCCTGCTCACCACTTGCATTCATGCAGGACCTGTGGTGTAAAGTGGGTTTTCCTGAATACTCTTTGCCTGAGGTCATACTCCGTCCACAGATAATGGAATCACTGTTTGCAGAACCTGGCTGTGTGGCTCTGGAGAAGAGCACTGGAGAAGATGGGGATGGGGCCTGTGAAAGTCAAGGCCCTGATGCCATAAACACTGATGGGTAAGGTCAGGAAAAGCTCACAGCTCGAAGGTCGGCCAGTTTCTTTCACTGTAGGGGAACCTCCATTATTGTCCTCCTCCTTAATGGCTACTTTGGTGAGATTTTTTTGTGTGCCAGGAGAGCCATCAGTCCCTAGTCCCTCCTTCAGCTGGGCAGGCACAGTCACCAGTCCCTCCCATCCTTTTTTGGGGTCTCAGCCAACAGAGCTTCTGTCCCATCTCTCCTTCCACTGGAATATTTCCATGATATGCATTGAAAGCATATAGAATATTTTGTTCTTGATGAACATATCTAACACTTAGAGTAACTGTTCATATAATTGTCAAACATAATTGTTGTTTCATCATTAAATAAAAAAAAAAAAGTGGACTATGTATATATACATATACACACAGACACACACACACATACATACTTTTATTTTGAAAAATATGTGCCGATCTGGTCAATGTATGAAATGATGCTGCACTATTTAAAGATATAAATTGGTCCTTTAAAAAAAGCTAGGGATTTATTGTAAATTGGTTTCTAGTCAAAAAGATATGATAATGCTTAATATCCCAGGTTTGGAGTCTACAAAAATTTGCCCACATGCTGAGTTTTAAGTACATGAGCTGAAGAAATGGTGCTATAGGAACAGCATCATCACATCTCATTTAAAAGCTGCCTTTTCTGAAGTGGGAAAGTCAAGCAAAGTGACACCAACATTTTCCAGCGTAACAGCAAAAATGGAATATATCAAAGCCAGTAATTATCATTGTATTGCTAAATGCTCAGTGCCCAGGAAATTTAAAATCAGGGCCTTTCCTTAACTCTCCCATGCCTTCAGCTTCTTCCCATAAACACACAGGTAACTGTATTCTATCATGTTAGAAATAATTATCTCTTTATCTGATATAAACCTAATTTTTGGTGAATTACATGTAAAATCGCCTTATCCAGTGAATTTTAAACAGCTGGCCTATACATCCTTTTCATTCAGCTGTTTTTCCTTCTGGAGGTACTTAAATAATATCTTGAGGGTGTTTCCTCTTAATGAGGTAATAATACCCATATCCTGGGCTAAATAAACTTGAGGCCAAAGGCCTAGGTGTTTATTAGCAGAGGATGTGGTTATTAAGAAATTTAACAGGAAGCACCCTCGAGTTATTATTTTACTGACATTTCTAATGATTATACATTTGACAAATAATTGGTTGAAAAATAATACTTATACTTTTAAGAGGGCAGGTGAAGCAGAAGATAATTTATAGGTCTGCTCATAGCAAACCAAGATTCTGTCAGTCTGGTGCCTTCCCAAGTGGGTAGTGATACCAGAGGGATGAGGATTGTTGCCTTGGGCACCTGAGGTGAGCATTAATGCCAGAAAACCCATGGAAGTTCTGCTTTTCGCTTCAGAGTTGGACTGTGCATCCTTTTAAAAGGCTGCAGTTATTTGTCAACAATGGAGGTAGCAAAAGCACATGAATTTGTGAAGTTTGCATGTTGTTAGCTCTAATAAGTGACAATTGGCATCCTAATCCTCTTTAGCAAGGGAGTTTTGCCCCAAAGGAGAAATAAAAATGAGCTTAGTGCTTAGAAAAACTGATTCTCATCTCTGGATCTTAATTGGTTTTGCAGAGATGGACAGAGGGACAGAGACAAAGGGAACTTACAGACCATGCCAAGATCCTGTCATAAGTAAACAGCAGTTTGGAGAAGACTCTGGACTCTCGGTCTGGTGTTCCAGTTGTGCTGCTTCCTCTGCCTCGTAATACCCTGTCCTGCAAATATTTGTGCTGCATGAGTAGATTCAGAGGCCTTGGCTCCGCTCGCCAGGCTCCTACCACCGTGGATAGTGTTTCATTTACAACGCTTTCCCCTCTGTGATGCAGATGCTGGCAGGGTGCACACGTTCTGGTGAGAATGTGCAAACTGCTCCCAGACTCGGGGCTGAGCACAGATGTAGGTGTTTGCGAGGCTGGCGTCTGAGACAGATCAGATTATGAAATCAACTCCCGTATAAAATCCCACCAATTTTCCCTTTATTGCCACAGAACAGGAACTTGGTGGATTTAAAATTATATATATATATTAAAAAGTGATTCAGCAAACTGACAAGTCTCTACTCTTCTTTGTTTAGGACA
This sequence comes from Mystacornis crossleyi, assembly GCA_013400655.1. Classification (NCBI taxonomy): domain Eukaryota; kingdom Metazoa; phylum Chordata; class Aves; order Passeriformes; family Timaliidae; genus Mystacornis; species Mystacornis crossleyi. The sequence continues at coordinate 72,097 of VYZQ01047461.1, read as the reverse complement.
AAAATTGTAGCAAAGTATTTTCAGGGTAACCAGCATCCATGAGCCGAATTTTTTACCAAGCTTGACACTCTCTGTTAAAAATACAGCAGTGACTAAAAGCTGTGCTGACAGCTTGTTTAAGTTGAATATAGGATGCAAAGTTCCCCGCGTCAGAACAAAAACAAAAACACGACTACTTATGTTTTGCCTACAATTAACAGAACAAACATCTTAATAGGCAGAGAAGACACAAACAGATGTTCTAATTGCACATCTGTGTGAAACTGATATTTGCTAGTTCCACTGTAGGTTGACCTCTGCCCCTCGGAAAGTTGAAATCCCACAGGATTTGAATGATTTATTGATCTGGATGCAGTGAATATTGCAGAAACAAGCTGCATTTCTAGGTAGTTAAATACATCCTCATTCTGTGTAGCATTAATTCATGTTTGAAGGGAATCTGGTCTCTGCTTTATTCAGAGTGGAGATATCAATGTTGTTCACCACATCCTTGAATAAGTGGGAGGAAAGATGAAATATGCAGAGGATATTATACTGGGCAACTGGATCAATGTGGAAATAAGGAACTTGGTTCCAGTAGCTACATATTTCTCTTTAGGCTTCTGAAAATGACTTGTGGGATGGACCAAAGAAAACATGATGGAAAACCCCGTTTTTGTAGCAAGCTAAAAACTCCTTATGCCCTACACTGAAGGTGAATTTTGTTTCACAGTTCACTAACCAGAAACTAGAAAAAAACCCTTTCCTAATACTTATGAAGCTTTTTCATAAGTAGAGATTTATATTGACAGGTTTTCATGATGTTTCACAAATAGCAAATAATGAGTATCAAGTGACTTTAGGACCAGCTGTAACATGGAAGACTGCAAAATAATATCCTTACCTCTACACTGGGAAACTGGACATAGTAAGTTTGTATTAAATTTTTAAAAAATTTACTTCTTTTAGAATATTTGATTGCTCTGATTTTGGTAATTATATCCTTGGCACAGCCCTTACTGGTGTGTGTTGTTTTGGGTGTTGTAGCAGTTCCACCGAAGTCAATACTTGTGTCAGACATAGGAAGACTCCACTCCCAAGCCCAGTGCTGGTTTTTATGCTTATGTTTTCCACTAAGCTGCCTCTTGTTCCTGCCAACAACATTTACACTGCGCTGAACTGAAGTACAGCAAATCTGTGTTTTTAAATGCACTAATTTTTATATCCAGCTGTCTGAAATCAGCGCAGAGGATTAAACAATGGCATTGCAGCTTGATTTGTTCAACCTGTTTTGTGGGGTTTGTTGCTTTTATTTGTTTTGTGTTTTTTTTTTCATAAGTGTCAGACACCTGAAGTTTATTTTGCTAAAGGAAAGTGAGACTGAGGAAAGCACCAAGTCCATTACTATAAACCATTGTAATGCATCTAAAATACAAAGAAAATATACAAAATCCATAAGAAGACACATATTCATTTATCTATAATGTGTATAATTCTCTGTCCAAAGGATGACTCCATTAATGACAGGAGTATGACATAGCACAACATTTTCTATTTCTTGTTATTATTGTAGTATAAATTTTTGTACCTCCTTTCTATGTCACCATTTCTTCTTCTT